>CARXXK010001119.1:0-61662 GCA_949089665.1 Macrosiphum euphorbiae
GATTAGATTGTACATGGTTAGAGAATCTATTCCAGTCTGGTTTTCCTTTAATTAATGAGTTTTTTTACAGCGAAAAAGAGAGGGTGAGTTAATCGTTATTTTAACAGGTATGTGATCCGAGTCGAGTTCGATGAGAGGTTCGTGCACACATACAAATGGGACAGATTTAATTATTAAAATGTCTAATATATCGGGCAAACGGTTTAAATCTGTTGGGAAGTAGGTAGGTGTATTTGGAGCTGATATTGTAAAAGGTGTGTTTCCTATGAAGGCTTGTAATTTAGAGCCATTTGGATTTGTAACACGGCATCCCCAGTTAATGTGTTTAGAATTTAAATCGCCCGCAATTATAACTGAGTTATCTAAATTCATGATTATTTCATAGTTTGCGATAAGCATTTGGCGACTAGGAGGTTGATACGCACTGACGAACGTGTTAATAAGAAGGAGTAATAATCCTTTTAATAAAATAATATATGTACCTGAAATTATAACATTATAAGCGTTACGTAAGTATAACATTTAAGTATTTTCCCCTTTTATATAATAATAATTATCATCTTCCGACTATATCTAATCTATGTGAATAATCGTTAAATTTGCCATAAACATAATATGCAACTATAGATCAACTTAGGGTAATTCATTATGTAAATTGGATTTCTAGTATTTTCTATTATTTTTACTAGTTCCTTGCACTCTCCATTACAATAATCATCCATGAAAAGTTCAAGGCTTCTAGTTATTTTATTTAAGGTTCTATGATCGTAATGGTTATTTATTTTTTTGTTTGCCTTCAATATATGCCAATTAAAGCATACGGATTGCAATTTATTTTTTTTAACATTATAAATATGTACTTCCGTTTTTAAAATAGTTTTTAGCTCCTCAATGAATCTAAAATAATATAATAAATGTATATTTATTTATTTGTTTCCATTGTATAATTTATTTCGTGTTAGATTTATTTATTAACTATAATAATTTATTTATTTTGCTTAAAATTCCTTTTATATTTTTTTGCTAATTTATATAATTTAATGGGCTTTATTTTTGTTACTATATAATTGAATAGGCATTTTGTTAAAATTTCGTCAGCAATCGGGTCATGACAATGTGTAATATTGTGATTAATACCGCATGCAAGTTCATGAGCTTCTGATAATCCTAACATTCTACCGTTTTTATTTAATTTACCTAAATAGCCCGAATATAATACCTTACTTATACCTTAGTTTCTAGGTTTGTTAATTCGAAGATAAAATCATCATTATTCCTAATACTAATTTCAGATATGTTTAAAAATGCTGAAATTCCTTTCAACCTTAATCGCTTAATTATTGAGATATCTGATGATCCGTTCCAAAATACTACTATCGGCTCCCTATTGTCTATGTGCAAATATCTTTGCAAGTATACCGTAGACAAGGTTGATTCCCCCTGGTGACTTACACTTTTGTATAACTGTTCCAGCAATGGTTCAATCACTCTTGCCTTTTTCCCGCGGAATACTCGTTTGATACTCTGCACTATATTCTTTAGGTCGCATCGGCGGAATCTTCTTAACTTATCATCCTTCGTAAGTGTAAGAGGACTCCCCTCCAATTTCTTGGGTTGGTACTTTTCTAAACTATTCGATATTGCGCCGGATACTGGTATGTTATATACTGGTATAAGAACCGAATGTTTCGTTCTTACTGACAGTAAAGAATTCGAAGTCCATTATAAAAAAAGGTGGGTAAGTGGGTGTCGCTCTGCTGTACAGTAGGTTACAAGTGGGTCACTGTATAATGGATGATATTAAATTTGAATTCAATGATATAATATCATTGTATAAGAAAAACGATTCTGAGCGGTGATGGTATGTCAGTCTATGTATAAGGCATATTATATACATATCTATGGTATTAAAAAAAATTGACCTATAATGAATTCCAAATTAATCATATCACAATATCCATTAGGTACTTATAACGCGTTATACACCAACAATAAACCCTGATACTATCATAGATATATATAGTAGATTACTTTAGAAATTTCAAGTACCCACGAATAATGTTATACAATCACAACAAAATAACTAAAATCGTAATTCTTGGTTTAAATATGAAATTTTGTCTAAATTTGAAATTAAAATGTCTGTAAAAAATAAGTGTGTTTATATATTTTTTAGATTTTTTGGTTACAGTATGAATTATTTAAGAGAATCTTTATTTTAAATTTTCAACTCTTAGTTATAAAAACTGAACATTTTATAATTTTTTAATTCCAACGATTGATAATTTTCGAGATTTTGATAAATTTTGTCAAAATTCCAACTTTAAATGCTTATAAAAAAAAATCGTGCCCATGTATTTTTAAAATTTTTCAACTGATATTGAAACAATATATAAGAAAGCTTGTATTAAATTTTCAGACTTTTTGGCCCACCAAATAAAATTTTATTGACAATTATAAAAAAAAGAACTAAAAAAATTGAAAACTGAAAATGTCCGTAAACAGCTCAAAAAAGTTCAAAATATTTTCAAAATTGTATGGTGTATAGGAAATGCTAATATAAACATTCGGTGAAATTTTCATGTATCTACAGTTATTCGTTTTTGAATTACAACAAAATAAGGAAATCGCTACATGAGAAATCGAGTGAAAATCCAATGTTGTAAAAATTTGAATTTCAAACGCTCATAAAAATTTAATTTGACTGTCCGGTAGAGATTTTTTTATTGATAAAGGTAGATAATCTTATAAGGAATCTTGTGTTTCATTTTCAAATCTTAGATTTAAAAAGAAAAATTTTTACGAATTCTTAACTCAAAATAATTTGATAATTTTCGTGATTTTTCCATATTTTGTCAATTTTTGAACTTTAAATGCTTATAAAAAAAAATTGTGACTAAGGATTTTTAATATTTTTCATCTGCCTTTGAAACAACATATTAGGAGCCTTCTATTAAATTTTCAAGCTTTCGCAACCAACAAATAAAATTTTATTGATATTTCTAGAAAAAAAACTAAAAAAAAATGAAAAATGAAAATGTCCCTAAACAGTTCAAAATAAATCAAAATATTTTGAAAATGTTATCGTGTATAGAAAATGCAAATATAAACAACCAGTGAAAATTTCATGTATTTACGTTCATTTGTTTTACAGTTACACCAATAACCAAAATCGATTTTTTGGAAAACCAATTTTGCGTAAAAATTCCCGTTTTTCCTTAATTTTTATGTTGTTTTTCCCGGCGCTTGTGAAAACTACTGGAAAATGTTTACTTTTGACCCCCCAAAGCACCAACTAGTTTCACTTTCCTATCAGAAAAGGTACTATTGAAGAAAATCGAAGCACTTTTACTGTCCCAAAACGTGATGACAGACACAAAAATATAAAAATATAAAAATATAAAAATATAAAAACACACATCATTGTAAAACCAATACATTCATCGCTCCGCTCAGAATCTAAAACGTATTTGTGAGCTAAATAAAATGTTTATATTATTTAAAATTAATTGGTATCCTAATATTTATTATTATATATATAATATATGTTTCCCTGAGGCTTATTCTTCGAAAATCGTTTCGGTGGTCACGCGCCTCGTGATCAACTGTTCTAACAGCAATCCCAACTCTACACATATGGGTCTGTTATGATTTGGTCGTTCAATAACCGCGCGTACAAAGTCGTTAACATGAATCATTACCTGTGCTAAGATATTTGGCCTGAAGGGTACTGTCATGTTATCATTTTCCCATCTTATGTGCTCCGGAAAACAATGTAAACCGACTATTTCCCCTCGCATTATCTGCGTATGATTGGTCGATTCAATTAATTCGTTTTTCAACTCTCTGAAGAATTCAAGGGTTTGTAGTTGCATTCGGTCAGTTCGTGTTACAGGTGGTACGTTCTCACCAATTTTTTTATTTTAAAATGTATACGTGTTTTTTTTTATTAATCTTTTGTTTTTCTTCTTAATTTTTGAAATAGTTAAAAGTTATTGTTATATAATTATTACATAGAATATTATTTTACGTATATATATATATTTTTTATGCACGTAATATTATTTTATTTTATTTCATAGAATATTGTTTTACGTATTATTTCTTTTATGCACGTAATAATGTTTTATTTTATTATTTATTTTCATTTATCTTTATTTATTTAAATTATATTATTATTATTTGTTTTCCTCTTGTTATTTCCTGAAACACAACTATTATTATTATATAGGTATCTATAATTTACATAATATATTATTAATTCCATTTATCCTTATTATCTATATTATTTTTATTCTATATGTTTATTTATTATTAATTAAATTTAAAGTAAATAATTCGTTATGACTAGTGACTACTCTTAATATATTTTATTCATATCTTGGCGATGGTGGTGAGGTGAATAATGTCTCTCTTATGTAATAGTTTGTGCCTGGTGTTCTATATATAACTATTCTTCCTGGCATATCTCTTATCTGTCCATTACTAATAAATTTGCATTTAATTAATATATATATTGCTATTATAAGTACGAGAGACAACGATGCTAGTAATATTGTTACATATAATAAATTACTATGTACAAATTGATGTTTTTGATTTTGTTCTCTTGAAAGTTCTTGGTTAATCATTTGTTGTACCTCGTCTAAAGATTTGGATGCGTCGTGTAAATCTGTGAATTGCAATTTTGTGAATTGAATCCTAGTGCATTTATCATCACATACGCCAAATAATGTATGCATGGTGTTACCTATTATGTTTATTAATCCTCTTTTCTTTCTTCGTTTATCTTCCTGTATAGTACTTCCTAGTGACATATACAATATACATACATTCTTTTTGTTTAATTATTTCATTATACAAATCTGTAACTACTATTTGATATTTTCCACATAGATCTTGGTGTTTCTGGTCAGTACATATATTCGTTATATTCTTTATTTTTCCCCCCAATAATTCATATTTCATGTTATATTCTTTTAATGAGAAAAACGTTACAAGACTGTATTCAGCCCCTATTAATCTAACTGGTCCCAAATTCTCATATTGTATTCCCCTGCCACTTTCATAAGGCTTATATGAAAAGTACTCTGATGTATTTATTTCGTCAGATTCGATAGTATTGACTAGAAAACACGTCACCATCACCAATCTAAAAGTATAAATTATAATTATATTAAAACTAAACTATTTATGTATATTTTTCCTAGAAGCATATATCATAATCTAATAGGTATATGTTATTTTTATTTATTACATTTATATATATTTTCTAATTAAATTATCTCTAGATATTTTATGCGATATTTGCATTTTTTTTTTAGATCGAATATATAATCGTCGTAATTGTAACGTGGTTCAGGTTTGGCCTTCAAGTTAATCGGTACCTCCAATGTACGTTCATACAGTGTCGTAAATTGGGTCCAATTTCTGGTGGTGCAGAGGCATATTCTTAACCTATAATTTCCAACACAAAAATAATCCAACTTTCTAAGTAAAATCCTTCCTAACAAAAAAAAAAACTATATATTTATCCATACATTTTGTCAACATTTGAACTTCAAATGCTTATAAAAAAAATTGTGGCTATGTATTTTTAATATTTTTCAACGCTATTGTAACAATAATCAGGAGCCTTCCATTAAATTTTCACGCTTTTTACCCAACAAATAAAATTTTATTGATATTTATAGAAAAAAAAACTAAAAAAAATTAAAAAATGACAATGTTCGGAAACAGCTCAAAGATAGTTAAAATATTTTCAAAACTTTGTGGTGTATAGAAAATAAAAATAAAAATATATAAATTTTCATGTATTTACAGTTATTTGTTTGAATAACAACAAATTAACAAAATCGCTACATGAGAAATCTAGTGAATATCCAATCTTGTAAAAATATGAATTTCAAATGCTCATAAAAATTTAATTTGATTTACTGGTGGACATTTTTTTTTTGATAAAGGCGTATACAAACTTATGAATAATCTTGTATTACATTTTAAAATCTTAGATTTGAAAAGAAACATTTTTATGATTTTTTCAACTCAAATTATATTGTTAATTTTCGTGATTTTTTTCTGTATTTTGTCAAGATTTGAACTTTAAATGCTTATAAAAAAAACTGTGTCTAAGGATTTTTAATAATTTTCTAATGTCATTGTAACAATATAGTTGGAGCCTTGTATTAAATTTCCAAGCTGTTTTACCCAACCAGTGAATATTTCAATTATATATGTATATGTTCAATGTTCATTTGTTTGGTCAAAAACCAAAATCGATTTTGTCGAAAACCGATTTCGGGTAAAAATTCCTTTTTTTCCTTAATTTTTATGTTGTTTTTCCTGGCGCTTATGAAACCTGTAGAGAATTTTAAAATTTGATTCAATACGACGTCTAGCTGTCATCTGACATTTGACTTTTAAGAATTGAATGAACATTGATACAGTGATAACACACTATTTTGGCGGTAGAATGTTGATAGCAATATAATTTTACCATATTGTACGTCTATTTTGTGCACAATTAAAGATTATATAATATTATCTTTAATCGTGATTCTATGATACTGGTATAATAAAATACAAAATTCTGTGGATAGTGGTTACCATAGATAATAATCTAACTATTTATGGGGGTTGTACGATATTTTAGAATATAGATAGGGTAATAATTTAAATGATAATGTCTAATACATACACGAAAATAACTATTTTGTACCTCTTTATATACCTATTATATATTTGAATGATTTTCTGGTGGTGCAAAAACATACCTTTGCACCACCCAGTTTACGCCACTGCGTCCATAGACTAATGCGTATGGTTGAAAATTAGTAGAAGTATGTACTGTTGAATTATATACAAAGAATGCAAGGGGTAATAAATGATCCCAATTATTTAAATTCTTATCTACATAATGCCGTAAGTACTCGGCTAAAGTCCTATGAGCGCGTTCTACGGGGTTACCCTGCGGTCTGAATGGACTTGTGTTAACCTTTTCTATTTTTAATATTTTACAAACATTTGCAAACGTTTTCGAGAGGAAATTAGTTCCTTGATCCGTGAGTGTGGTTTCTGGTATGCCGTGTACACAAACGAAGTGTGTAACAAAGGCGTCCGCAACAGTATTTGCCTTCTGGTCAGGAAGTGGAATTCCTAAAGTGTAACGCGTCAAATCGTCCTCCATCGTTAAAATGTATACATTATTGGACAGTGTAATCGGCAAGGGCCCTACTATATTCAAAAATATTTTTTCGAATGGTTTAGACGAAGTGGATGTAATAGCCATAGTATGTGCCGATTTGATACCTTATTAACTTGACATGACGCACAATTCTTTATATATTTCTTAACGTTTTTTTTTCATACCCTTCCATAAGAATTGTCTTAATGGTTTTATTCACACCTAAATGTTCGCCTAGTTTTGAATCGTGAAATTGTAATAAAATGATTGCTTTTTCTTCTGCATTATATTCTATATTTGCACATATAATTATATTTAATATCTGTTTTGCGAAATATGTATCGTAACATCGACCTTACTTTTTCCCATTCTAAATCATCGTGTTCACCTAGCTTGCCCATGGCTAATTTATTCAGATTGTTTTCCTTACAAAATAGTTTTAAATTTATTAGTGATACATATTATATGCTTTCGTAAGTGGCCTTCTGTCGGTTTTTATTTTTCGTTACCAATAATATTATAAACCTGTTTTCCTGTTTGAAATAGGGTGTGTCTCCTATTACTTTAATAGTCAGTAATATTGTACCGTTTCCAAATTGTTTTTTCAACTGATAATTTGTTCCTGTCCTAAAATTATATTGCTTGGCAATTTCTGATACTATATTATATTCTTTTAGTGAGTCTATTAGTGTATCTATAGTTTCTTTTACATTACTATTTGTGATAATTTGTGTTCCTAACTTTTCGATAATATTATAAACCTGTTTTCCTGTTTGAAATAGGGTGTGTCTCCTATTACTTTAATAGTCAGTAATATTGTACCGTTTCCAAATTGTTTTTTCAACTGATAATTTGTTCCTGTCCTAAAATTATATTGCTTGGCAATTTCTGATACTATATTATATTCTTTTAGTGAGTCTATTAGTGTATCTATAGTTTCTTTTACATTACTATTTGTGATAATTTGTGTTCCTAACTTTTCGATATATTGTTCGTATGATTCGTTTTTTATTTCCTGAATTGAATATATGCGTGTGAGAGTATCTACATTTGAATTTAGAACTCCGGGTTTGTGACGTATTTGTAATTGATTTGTTTTAGCGGCGAATGAATTAAATGTTATATGATTATTTTCTAAAGTTGAGAATATGTGTAATATTCGTGAGTCGGTTGTTCCGCGATAATCTGATTTATAGTACGAGTACCGCGCCTCTCGTTCGACACGTTTTCGTTTTCCGAATTATTATCGTTTCTACTCTCATCGTTTCTCTTTTTATAAAATGATTCGATATTATGACCGTTTCGATTACAGTATGAACACGTAACGACCTGTATATTATAATTCGTTGGTGGTTGCGTAAAATTATTCCTATCAGGTGGTCGGTTGTTATTGCCGTTGCTCGCATAACTAGGTCTCGAATTATTCCTACATTTGAGATGCATAATGATTACCATTACAATTATAGCACTTTATTGCTGGCCTATTGATTGGTTGAGAAAAATTGTTTGTTCGCGGATAATATTATTTGTCCTTACAGGGTTATTTGGTCTAATGTTTCCGTTGTTTCTATTTCCATAATTCGGTCTGCGCTGATTATAATTCTGTGAATAGTTATTCGGATAACTGTTCCTATGCACATGACTAGGGCAGAGAAGTTATAGGAGGTAAAATTGGAAAAATATGCACATAAAAAATTGAAAATATGCATTCAAATTCATTAAATATGCAAGATAATATGCACAAAAAAATTAATTTATAATTTAGTAAAATAAAAAAATTAGATATAAAAGAAATATAAAAATCATTGCATTGCACAATTCATTTTATTTTTAATATTTTCTACCTCGAATGATCGCCGATTGTCAGCCAGTATGGTTTTGTACCTTGAAAAACTTCTTTCGACGTCTGTTGATGTTACTGGTGCATATTTATAAAGTGCTAATTCAAATAGCTCGATAGGTATTAGGTAACCAGTGACATTTAACTGACCCACAGATGATCAAAACAGAACACCGGTGTAACACGTACAAGCAGAAAAGCTCAAAAAGAAAGACAACAAATAAATATATTTTAATAGGTATAGTTAAAAAATATAAAAATTGTGTACATTAGCATAAATTGGAGGGAAAATAGTGAAATAATGAATTGCAATAGTATAAGATATTAACAATATTTAATACTTAACTGAATGATTTGTGTATAATGGTGTATGGTAAAAAATACTGCAAATTGTTTGTTTTAACGAAAAGAGGGTTTAGCTTCATATTTTTGGTCTTTATATATGTATAAACTTGTAAAGAACACGTTTTTAGAAGTTAGCACTTTAACAAAAAATACAAACACCAAAAAAATCAATTTTTTTCACACAATACTTTCAACTTATGCATTTCTTATGGAACGAATATTGATAACAGTGTGTTTTGAACCGTTAGTCTTATCAATAGACAAAGTGACGTCATACTATTTGTGCCTATAGAGAAAATCGTAATCGTCCTGAGTGCAAGCTGGTGCAAGTGTAGATAGAACACAAAATCAATACTTATTACCGATATATAAAGATAATAAAATATTTCATGGGTACTGTCATAGAACAATGGTACTGTGGTACTTATCATGATAATGATAAGGCGCACGAGGCTCCAAGAGCAAAAAACTGGCATAGTAACCACTCAGTGCACATTGATTTTACTGGTGGAACATAAAAAATATGCACTAGTGCAGTTAGTGCGGTGTGGTGGAAAACGCTATAAATGAATAATCAATAAATAATCGATAGTACAAATTATTCGTTACCGGCACGATTTAAGGTATATCTTAAATCGTGGTTACCGGCCATCACTATTTTTGAGAAATATTGGTTAAATAATATGTTATCACAGAAGAATATCAAAAACATTAAATATTTATATTTTACATATTAGGTAATAAAGATAGGTCTTTATTATCTATGATATTAGGCCTTAACTATACAGATTAAACATACCTATGATGTTATGAAATAGGTTGGAAATAGCGCAATATTGATTCAAGTTTTAGTTCCTAATATATTAATTATCTAATAGACATGATATAAAAATAATTTTTCTATAAATATAATATATAAAAATAAATAATGAATAAAGTTTGAAATACATAGTTAAATATAAAGGCAACCATGATTTAATATTATAAATATTTTTCCATAATTTTTCCTTATTTCCCTGAGTTTCCCTGAATTTCCCTTACAAATAAAAAATTCCCTGATAATTCCAGGTTTTTCCGGTTTTCCATGTAGCGTAGCAACCCTGGATATGCGTTTTTAAGATTTTTTGGTAGCAGAACAACCTAACTACGTGGAACCATGTTTTAAATTTCAATCCTTAGATTTAAAAGTTGAATATTTTATACATTTTTAACTACAAAATAATTTTTAAATTTTTATAGTTAATGAATTAGAAGCGTTTTATAAAATGAAACTTTTTGATAAAGCAGCAAATAGACCAGGAACCACAATACTTAAAAAACAAATTTAATATTTCTAAATCTGAAAAGGATAATTTGGAGTACAAACAAATAGATAATACTTTAATTTTTGAAGTCAAAAACAAACAAACAAACCGAGCACAATGTAGATTTAGAATTTGGAATTTGTTCATGTACTCAGGGTAATACTGGATTTCCATGTAAGCATCAGATAGTTATTGCCTTAGATTTAAAAATGGATTTAAGTCTTTGTTTACCTACAACAGAAGAAATAAAAAAAAATAAATACACATTGTAGCTTCTGGAAATTCAGATATTAAAAATGGATGGTATGGTTCAGCAGATAATGAAACAAAATGTGTCACTAATAATAATGCCAATGAAAATGCGCATACTAGTTCAATTACACAAACCGCAAAAAATCATCAAATTGAATGCACTGCTGATAGTCAGGATATTAGTCAAAGTTATGATCAAGTAATGAACGATTTTAATGATGCAATTGAAAAAATGAAAAGAGCATTTGATTCGGATAAAGAATATTTTTTACCATCTATGAAATCATTTGTGAATTCATTTCAAAACTATGTAAAAACCCATGCAAGCATTTCTTCTGCAATGCAAACATTTGGGATGTATTCCGGCTTAAATCCAAACTCCAAGAAACCAAAATTGATGGGTAACAAACAAATTGGAACACAGCCCACTGCTAGGTCTAGAAGAACAACCCAAATTGGAGGGAGAAAAAATCTGGCTGCTGGTAGAAACACTAAATGGAAACGAGTGTCAGAACATGGTTATACACAAAAATTAAAATCAAGCCATTTACCTCAAATTAAACGTAAACCATTCAATCCAGAACAATTGCCATCAAAAACTCCAAAAACGCCACATTCACTATGGTATTGTGTAGAAACAAATAAAACATTAGGAGCCAAGGTTTATAGATAATAGAGGTTGCCTCAAAGTGATGTAACCAAATCAAAACCCACCGCTCCGTCCCCTATCAAGTGACGTCACCCGTCGGCCGTCGTACAACATTAAGCGGGTATTTAGTGTTTGTATGACACGTAGACGTAGTACAAGTTTATAATTATTAATAAAGTATTAATAATTATATAGTCTTTGTATTATTTTTACTGTTTTTTGATACAATATTTGTATATTAATATTCTTTTCTAATTCCCCGTTCTATGTTTATAAAACATATTTCTTTTAAAATTATCTTAGATTGAAAATCAATAATATGAAAATGAATAATGGCATATTGCCAAAAAGCAATCTAATTAGCTCTAGTTTACTATGCAAAGTACCTATTATAATACGCGTCGCATTAAATAATATACATTGTTCATTACCAATTGGTATTCTGAAATAGAAATTGCTTAACCATGAGCTACTAGCACAACTTGAGCAGTCCTTTGCCAGGACACTTACCAGACATTTCCTATAGTCTACAAACTTCAGTATAAGCTCTTAGTTCTCATAGTGCTGGACGATGGTCATTAATATGACCATATTATTGTTTGAATTACATCATAAATATTATTTTAACAGCAATTTTGACAAATAAATTTTTATTTTGTAGAATATGCATATCAATTATAAAACATTATAGTTATACATATTAATTACATTTCTTAAACATAGTATTTTCCATCATTAATATTATAATAATATAAAAGTAATAAAAATTATGCTCAAGTAAAATATGAGTCGTGTAAAAGATATAAAAAATAGTTTAAATTTTTCTCCAATTTTTTTATTTGAAACCTAAGATTTTCGTTTATATTTCTATTTTTTACATCAGCTTCTTTAAGCAAAAACAGTTCTTTTTTTACATTTTTATGTTCTTGTAGTAGTACATCATACAAATATTTATAATCGATGGACTGAGTTGGCTCATTTTCAAAATCAGTTGTTGAAATATTTGATGATGACTGTACATCAGAACCGACAGCTAAAGCAACAACCTCATTATGAACCTATAACAACAAATTAGGTACCACATTATATGTATTAATTTTATTATTATAAAGAAGATTTTTCTATTATTATTTGTGAACAGGGAGATTTAAGTATGAAATATATAATGGACAATGGTAAGGCATTTTATTGAATACTAGCTGATCCCGTGCACTTCGTTGCCCATTAAAAATGCCAACTCTATATGAATAATATATGTTTTTTTTTATAATATAACTGTTACCATAACAACAATTTTAAACCAATGGTAACCAATAATAATTATTATTATAGCTTTGAAACCAACGGCAACCATTTATAAACAAAAATTTCCATCGGAAATCTCAAAATCTTTGTTTGAGCACCTGATCCCGGGGTTGGTCCTCTCCCTTTTTAAATTAACATATCTTCTGCACAGATGTCTAATCTATCTATATATATAAAAATATCTGATCCCGTGCACATAATTTCCCGTTAAAATTGCCAACTTTATATGAATAATATGTTTTACATATCACCATTCACCATGGCAACCATTTATATACAAAACATTCCATCGGAAAATTCAAAATAATATATATATATATATATATATATATATATATATATATATATATATATATATATATATATATATATATATATATATGGTTGCCATGGTAATATGGACACACATACACACACACTGACATACATTCATTTTTATATATATAGATTTACTAAAAGACAATACATTTATATTAAAACTAAATAATTTAGAATAAACAAATAATAAGGTACTTCTGTAGTTTATAATATAAAATTAATTTAGCTACTTTAAGTGATTAAGAATATAATATGTGTTATCAGTAACTTGTTCCATGTCTGGAATTATATTTACTTTTAAAATAATAAACTATTCTAATTATATACATAAAAGTACTTTAAATAATATATTAAAACATCAATTACTTGTTTTTTAATCTTAATTCCATTCTATTTCTACGGTTTAATGTTGACGTAGAAACTTCATCAGTTTGGGTATGATCTACTGGTAAATTAAGAGATGGAATGGCATCAGGCTTAAGGTATCGGACTCTAGGAGTATATCCTAAAAAGTTTACAATAATTTCATATTATAAATATTGTTTAGCTTCAATTTCATGTGTGGTTGGGGTATATTGAGTGAGGAAGCTTATAGGTTTACAGATATTGTGTCTACAGACATGAAATAAAAAAGTAACTAATAAAAAGTAAAAGTACATAATTTGAAAAACAACAATACATTCTCAGCCACACATTGAATCTAAAATAAAATTGTATAGTTACCTAGGAGTTCGGCTTTTAAATCACGGACATAATCTTCAGCAGTAAAATGGTCAGAACATATGAAAGATGAATTGGGATTCCAATCATCCTTTCTTCTACATTTCAATACCCATTTTTTTTTACACTCTAGATCCTTTGGAAATCTAAAATAAATTATTATCTTAGTATATTAAAAGAACAATTTCAAGCCTTCAAGGTAAAAATTTGAATATTTTTGTCAATCAATGTTTAATGATTACTGAGGATTAATCATTATTCTTAACTCGCAAAGATTAAAATATATAATATTATTTTGTAAAATAAATAGATTTAACATAAAATGACGTATGGTTTCCTTAAATTTTATAGTTGAGTAAGCTAGTTTCTTTAAAAATAATAATAGTTACCTATGAAACGATATATCTTTTCCAAGATTTTTTACTTTTCCCGAATAGTCAATACATGACGCTACAGCGCAACATGAACCACCTTTGGTCTTCGAAGCCATAAATATTACTTGTTAACAAAATAATACTAAATAATATTACAAAATAGGTAAACATTAAAATAAAATACTTCTTACAGAGCATACAAGATTTTTCGATCAAACACGGCATTAAGTATAATGTATAAACTATTAGCAGTGATAGCGATTAGTGAATTATTGTACGACGGGTGACGTGACGGACACTTTACCCCCACTCCCATTTTTTCATAATTTTTGAATTGAGGCAACCTCTATTATCTATAAACCTTGATTAGGAGCTACACATAACACCAAATAATAACCTAACCTATGACATTTAGAATATTTTTGTTTATTTATGTATATAATTAATTGAGTTGTCAATGTTGTGATTTTTAAATTGATTTATTGTAAAACATTATTGACGTGGACTAAGTGAGTGTTACTTTGAAATTGACTTTTGGAATACATTATTGTCTATTGACATTAATTAAATATATTATAATATTATATAATTAATAATTAATAAATATAATTATATTAATATAATTGATATTTTATATTTTATCTATGTATTAAATGATAGTAGCACTGTGATAATACGGTAGATTGGTCGGCATTGTATAGTGGTAAAGGGGGCAAGTTAAATGAGTCGCCGTGACACGATTTCAAATTTCGCATCCCGTGGTGGTGGTTAGAAATAAGATAGACTGGTCGCTATAGTGCTTGTACATTGTACTTACTACTAACGTCGTGTCATACCTACCTATTAGGTAATTGCTCATGATTTTATATGAGGCAAATTACACTGATACTGATCTAGTTTAGTATCTTTCTAGTATGACTTGCCCGACATAAAACCATCGTTACTATCGTTATTTCGGTACGACCGTACACCTTCAACAGCAACAGCATTGTTTATACACATCTAGGTAAACATATTTTTTACTGTAACGTGCCAACTACTTCAACTCAGTTTTGATTGAATTTTGAATAAAATAACAAGTTGATGGTAAAATGATAGTTTATTTGTAATTATTTAACACGTAAAATAGACTAAGTCCAAATAATTAATTTATAAAAATGTGGTAAACGAGATGTGACTTAGTATTGATTTGGTGGCTGCTCTGCTGGTGCTCGTCTGCTCGGCTGGTGTTCGTCTGATGGACACTTGTCCATCGACGTATTTCGTCGGTATTCCTAATAGATCCCTCCTATGGCATTTTTAGTATAAAAATGGTAAACACGCCGCATCCGCCTGAGGTCATTTCTGACGTCTTTTATGAAAATATGTTAATTACGGATTATATGTTTCATAATCTATTTGTACTTTTATGGCTTTTTCGTCTTTCCTAGAATATGGATATTGCGCGCGTATACCTATCACGTGTTCGCGCTGTACCATTAATTAGTTCTTATCGATGTGGCCGCTCGGATGCTGATATTATTACTATTATCGGGGTTACGTGCTCCCTGCAGCATTAATGTCTATTATTGAGTATAATATATACATTATAATCGTATTTTACCTAATGCAATATAAAATAATATATTATTTAATATATTATTACTATTATTATATACTATTACTATATACGTAGTCACAGTTCGTTACATTACTTATTGACAACAGTAAGTTAGTCAAAATTTATTAACGGTCAACTTTGTAGCACCTTCACTACCAAATACCCTCCAAAACGTAGGCATTATTTAAATGTTTTGTATACCTACATTTTTCTTAGAGTTATAAACCAACTTTATTGAAATATTTTTTGTCTCTAACAATACCTATTATTATTACGATAAAATGGTATATATTATTCAACGTTACATATTAAGCCTATATGCATAGGCGCAATTTCAATAAAAAAACTGAGGGTGCTTAAGCTCTGCATTTTCTGTAAATTAAAATTAAATTATAACTATGAGGCATTAATGACTTTTTTGAGCAAAAATGTTTTATAACAATTTAACATTGAATATTAAATTTTAGTTTATTCCATTTTTAAAAATTAATACAATAGTCAATAAATATTAGAATTTACAGGAACAAGAATTAAGTATAAGTTTATACAAGATTTATACGTCTGTCTTTTTCTGCAAATGAGTCAATAACCTTATTAACATTAATTAATTTTGTCAAATCTTTTTCTATATATAGAATTGACAAATCTGTTAATCTGTCCTGGCCCATTGAAACTCTAAGCCACGACTTTATCTTGCGTAAAGCAGAAAATGATCGTTCGCATGTTGCAGAACTAATTGGTAGTGTGAGTGCCACCTAAAATTGATACATTCTTCATTACTATTTTATAATTAATTTTAGTTATAATAAAGTAAAAGAAGGTTGATAAATGATAAATTACTTGTAATAACTTGTATACATTTGGATATACAATTTTTTCTATTATACTTTTTAAGCGTATCAAATCAAAATCTTTGTTTATCTGTTTTAAACAATTTTTCGCAACCATCATTTCTGCTTTGAGTGATTCAGTTTCAATATTAAATAAACCCTGGAATTGTATACAAGGTAATGCAATGTTATAAACGTACAATATTGTTAGCTAGGAATTTATTTTTACTTTGAAATGGTTAATAAATGGTTGACTTTCATCAAAATTCATCAAGAAAAAGTTATCTACAGCAGAAGCCAATATCAAACTTTCATCAGAAAAACGTTTCTTTAAATTAATTATCACAGTATCAAGTATAACAAAATATACTTGATTTTTCCAATATTTTTCAACAGAATCATCAAGACTTTCATTATCGGCAGATGTTGATGTAGTTAGATAAAATTCTTTCAAGCTGTGTGGTTCTTTACTTATTCTTTTGGAATCTAAAAATACAAGAGTAATGGTAAAAATGTGTGCAATTCTATAATGACAGTAGGCATTATTACAAATCTTAAACAAAATCTTTAACTACATACTTTTCAAAGGTACTTCTAAAGAAATTTCATGGTTGTCAGCAAACTCTTTTATTTTTCTCCATAATACCAAAAATGAATCATCATTTCTTTTTTTTTCAAAAGTCTCAATCACAGCTTTAATAATTCCGGCCGCTTTCCCTAGAGTTGCGGTTTTTTGTTGTAATTTATTGCTCAGTACATTAATTACAATCAATACATCATGAAAAAAAAATAAGTTCACAATAAACAATCCTTTAGTGATAGTTGAATAAATACCTAAAAAAAAAGAATTATAATATTTTGTAAAAAATTATTCATTATTTAGTGTTTATAGTTTATACACCAACAATTAATATTTATTTTTTAATATTTAATTAAGATGTTTAAATAATTAACACATTTTATACTTTACCAATAGCTTGACTGACATTCCTGTCAAAATTGGCTTCAATTTCTTCATTTAATACTTGTAGAATTGCTGTAAAATTATTTAAAACAACATCACAGTTTTTGTATCTGCAAACCTAACGTGTGTCAGATAAATGGGTCATAGATCTATTTTTAAGTCCCAAATCATTTTGTATGTCTTGCAGCTTAATATTTTTTGAAGGAAATGAAAAATAGATATGTATTGATTCCAACGCATTAAATAAACTCCTTGCACTCTAAATAAATAAAATTATAATAAACAATTATAATTAAATTTGTTTTTTTAAATTATAAAAAAAATGAATACCGTTATATATTTGCACATGTCAACCACAACCAAGTTCAATCGGTGTGCCATACAATGAGTAAAAATCGCTGTGGGGTATTTTTTTTTAATTTTTGCCTGAACACCTCCTAAATGACCTGACATAACAGCCGCTCCATCATGCGATTGAGCAATTATATTTAAGTGACTTAATCCAGATTTATCTAAAAATTTCAAAATTTCGGTAGCCAGAAAATCAGCATTATGCCCTCTAGAGACTTCCAAAAATCCCAAGAACCGTTCATGAGTTTCTAGTCCTACAGTGTATCTAACACATACAGACATCTGTTGGCCTTTAATACTCCTTTAATAAATAAAAAACAAATTGTATGATTTAATTAATTGCTAATGAATAAGGAATCAACATAAGCAATCTGATTTCAATTTAAGTAGTCATTATAGGTTTTTAAATATAGCAGATACTTGTAATTTTAAATTACCTAGCTTCGTCACACATCAATGCAAAACACCCATTTGTTTGTACATCCAAAATAATATTCTCTCTGACATTTTCAGCACAGATACTTAAGAGTTGATTTTGTATAAGCCAACTGGAATAGTTTGTAGTACAATTGTATTTATTTGAAAATTTTTGATCAAACTTTGCAAATAATTTGCATGCTTCTTTAAAGTTACCTTTAATATTTTCATATTATAAATAATAATTTATTATCAATGTTCTTATTTTTTAGTTTTAGTAAAAATTATTACATACCTTGATTCAAGGCATTTTCTTCTTCAGAGTGACCTCTAAAAGCCATACCTTGCCCACTCAAATACAGTAAAATTTCAATCAGTTGAGAAAAGTAGTAACGATTTTCTTGAATTAATTTTTTATATCCTTCTGATAACTGACTTACAACTGATCCTTGTAATTTTGAACTTTTATAGCCTTCAAATTATGATTTACTTACAATATGGTATTTTCGGGTAGAATGTAATTTCAATTTTTCATTTGTCTAATAATTTGAATGTTAATTAAAATAAAATTATTTACAACAGTCAACAAATATTCATATTTCATATATTTCTATCTCTAATTAGAGGTAATAACCAGTTGGTAGTTATTGAAGAACAATCAAATTAAGTACGTAAAATAAAACTACTATGCATAAAATATAATACTTTTCTCCAATTTTGAAAGCCTTTCTCTGTGAAAGTGTCTTGAAAATTATTTCCCAAGCCAAAATGTCGACAACAAAAACAAAATGCTAAGTCCTTACTTATACTATATTGTAGCCAATCGTATTCTGAATAATATTTACTAGAAAGCGATCTGTTTTGAGATCCAAATCTTGTTAATGGATATTCCTAAAGTAACCCGGTATTAAAAATATATTATAAGTTATAATATATATATTGCATAATTTTATTTTTATAGATATTAGATATACTGACTTGTAATACAGGCTGCTTAGGTCCGGTATTCAAATCTCCTAAATCGACTGGAAATGAAACAATTTTTTTCAGTTTCCTGGATTGTATTAGTGAAACTGTCATCAAAATCTTGCTCACTTTGCTGTTCTAGGTCTAATAGTTTTTCATGTTTATTCAAAATAATTTATGTTAGAAAACTAAATGAAATGAGGAATAGAAATTATAATTTATACTTACTAGAAGTTATATTCGAACCACTGTTATTGACGTTTTTTAATTTATTGAAAATTGAAAACATCTTTATTCTTTTTTCTATTTTATTCAAAAAAAATATGACGTAAAAATTAGATGTGGGCACGTCCGCACGGGAATGTTCAATGTTTAATGTTTATTTTAGCAAATAGTAAATACTCGCCGTGACATTATTGTCGTAGCTTCGAGTCGCTGCTAAAAGTGATAATAATATAACCGATAGCGACAACCGTGTTTAGTGGAAGATAAAAATTGGGAAATAATAAATAATGGTCTATAAATAGATTAGACTTCGACAAAATGTCAATTGTGGAGTAACATTGTTTCATTCATTATACTCTGATAAGTGATAACCTGGTGTCTGACGAATGATAATAATATCATTAATATCACAGATTAAATAATCTGTGTTAATATGATAAACTGTTTTGGGTTTTTTTTTTTTTTTTTGTAAAGAGACGTTTTCATACATAAACACAAAAATTATTTGAGGGTGCTAATTTTAAAATTGGGGGTGCTAATACCCCCTAAGCCCCCCCCCCCTATTTGCGCCTATGCATAGGGAATGTAAGCAAAATAATGTGACACAATCGCCACACTTATCTGTAATATATAATATTTAGACTTAGAATAAAACACGAGACAAATAATGTAAACAGACCATATTATGGAATGTGGGTGGATATATACATACGCATTAGGTACCTACATATATACATTATACGCAGTTCTTTTACATTCACGCGGCATATGCAACACATAAATAATATTCAATAATTCTCCAACCAGACGTTTAGGGGAGACAACACAATCAAATATCAACGGCGCCAGTAAACACCATTCATTATAAAAACATGAACGCATTCTTTCGTATACATATATACAGGATGATTTTTTTATCGTGAACCAGTTAATATCTCGGGAAGTATTAGGAATTTTAAAATAATTTTTTTTTAAAACTTTTTAGGTTTTACTATTTTACACTGCGTTACAATTTTGAAAATTTTAATGTCCTCCCTTATTTGATAAAACACTATTAACTTTCGATTTTTAAATGGCAATACCTATTTTCGATAACGAAAATCTATAAACATACTGAAAAAAATAATTTTAACGTTTACAGAATTTAATTTGAGTAAGCCGTTTACGACTTATTGATGCTGAAATATTCGTTAAATTTACTGCTACTGGGCAATTTAACAACCCAACTGTAAAAACCAGAAGTCAAAACGAAATTTTATCTAAATTTAACAATACCCATAATAATCGATAATAACTAATAAGTACAGTAGTACAACGGTCACACGAATTGTACCTTAATATCTTATCACCCCTCCCAGCCGAACACATCCGAGTGTCAAGTGAAATAGTGAATACTGAATATGTAATAACACATAGAAGTAGTATATATATACCATTCCTGTCACAGAACCTTTAAGGTGCACCTTTAATAATAATATATCAGTAAAAGATCACAAAGAAAACAATGTGCAAAAAGATCAGAAAATCTAAAAAAAATGCAATAATAATAAAAATATTTTTTCGCAAAACTTAATTATTAAAAATAAAAATCGAAATGCAATAATAATAAAAACATTTTTCGCAAAACTTATTAAATGCGAAAACCCCCAAAATATTTTTCATAATACTTATGATATTAATAATTAAAATCGAAATGAAATATAGTGTATTAAAAAATATTTTTCTAATCTTTTTGATTTTGATTTCTAACCAGTGTATTGAGATGGTTTACAAAATCATTTCTATCTATATTTGTTTTATAATGTCCCCAAGCTAATGTATCAATACCATTTTCCAAAATAAATCTTTTATCATCATAAACACTTAAAGCTTTTTTGTTTTGTTCTACAGTAAAAATATCATGTTTCTTAGTTCTAAATAAATTTTGTTTAACATATTTTGATTCTTTTGTTAGTAAACATTTTTCAAAATCATTAAAAAAATATTTTATTTTCTACAACATTTTTTTTAACACCTTTAGCTTTTTTAATTTCTTTTTCAGTATCTAAGATTCGATGTGAATATAATTTAGATCTTAAACCTATAAATTCAGTCATTATTTTTCCATTTAACTCATCTTTAAACTTGCCTAAAACTTTTTTCTTAACTAAAGGTAAACCATAAATATTATCTTTTGGATAATCTGAAGTGTCAAAATGATCTAACATAATTTTCATATCTTGATAAAAATCATTAATTTTTATTTCTAATATTAGTGAATCTGTATCTGTATATAACAATCTAACTCTATTTCCATATTTTTTCTTTATAATATTATAATAAAAATCATACATTAACATTTTAGATAAATATAAAATACACATTCCTACATATATTGGTTGTTTGAAAAATATTTGTGCTCTTTTCATATGTACTGCAGCTAAATTTTCTGTAAAAATTGTACTTCGATCAAAAATTGGTTTTGCAATTAATTTTTCTAGTTGGGTTGCATTAGAACATAATTTTATATCAACATGGTTTCGAACATTCATCATAGTACGTCCATAAACACACTATTCATTAATTTAAAAAATTCTTTTTCAAACTCATTCTTAGCTTCTGATCTAAGATTAGTATTAAAATCAGTATAAACTTTAAACCAAGGAGATTGACTAAATTCTAACACTATGAATTTTCTCTATCTTTAAACCTAAATTAATATATAATTTTAGTGTTTCATAATGTATTATATATTTTTTCTTATCATACAAAGTTGTTAATAATTTTGAGAGTTGTTTGTTATCAAAATGTCTTTCTGGTGCTAAAGGGAAATCTGAATGTAGATCATGAAGTTCTTTAGGATAAGATAAATCAACTTCTAAAATATAACTTTTACGTGATTTATCAGAAATATTCATTACATCAAAATCATTCAGATTATCAACCCATTTTAAATCTCCAGTAGGTAAATATTTACTCATTGCCCACCCATAAAGATTATTTGCATCCAAGTATTCTAAAAATATTGACTCCTCCTTTTTTTCAAACTTATCTCTCATATATTTATTATTTGCTTTTGAATATCTTTGACTACATTGAGATAAGCCACCTCTGATTCCAGATTCAAACATCAATAATTGATCGACATCTGTTAATAAATCTAATTTTACTTTTGTCATTCTTAACATGCAATCCCACGCAAATCCTGGTGTCGTGTAATACCACATAGGATCTAATTTATAATTTTTTAAAGAAATATCTCTAAAATTTTCTATTATATCTGTTGATAATAAAACATCGATCTCATTATATAAACTAGTGAATTCACGCATATTTTGTATATTAAAAGCTTTCCAAATTTTCTGTGGGTTTCATATTCCTCTTTAGTTATATTTTTATCAGTGAGAGGACTATAAAATTTTTCAATAGGAGGTAAACATGTTTCATTAAATTTTTCTTCACAATCCATATACTCATAGGGATAAGCTAACTTTCTAGTAACTAAATCTAAATGTTCTTCAGGAAAATATTTACTAAGTTCTTTAAATTTATTTTTTAAAGGAAATTTTGAATCATTTCTTAAATTATTTGTTAACTTTTCTAAAGAACTAGGTAAAAATTTGAATGAATCTATAAATCTTAATTCTGTACATATATTTATGTTTTGACCTTTCCTAGTTACTACACGTGATATCATTTTCGAAAAAGAAATATATTTTTCCTCATTATTTGCGAGCAATTTTATTCTTTCATTATCGTTCCCAAATTCTTTTATAAATAGATGAGCATCATAACCTGAAAGATTATGAAAAACAATTGGAATAAAACGTGGATTTTGATAATTAAGATTACAGATAGAATGTGCTGCACCTCTATATTCTCCAGTTAAATGGTCATAATCCCGAACTTTTCGCATATTTTTATTTTTATTTTCTAATTCTTTTTTAAGTGTATCTTCATAAAATTTTAATTTTTTAACATCGTCAATATTTCCATAATGTTTTATATTGTTTTTAATTATTTTAAGGTTATCTTCATTCAATTTAAATTTTTTAATATCATCAATATTTTCATAATGTTCAATAGTGTCTTTAATTATTTTAAGTTTATCTTCATACAATTTAAATTTTTTAACATCATCAATATTTTCATAATGCTCAATAACGTTTTTAAGTATTTTAAATTTTTTCTCTAATATTGGAGGTAAATCTGATAAATATCTTTCACAAATATGACATTTATCAGATTTATTATAATAATTATTTAATTGTTCTGCATTCAATGTTTTCATAGGAACTATTTTATCATATATTTTAGAAATAAGTTTTTCTTCATTTTTCATACATTCATAAAATACTTGAGCTACGTTTGGACCAGAATATTTTACAGGAGGTTTATAATCACCATTACTATATTTAATATAATAACAAAAATTATTAGGTATATGTTTCTGATAACAATTTGTAAAAGACTCTCTATCATTTGGCTTACATGTGTAGATTGGTTAAAGTGTAGCTTCAAAGTCAGCAAAAATCACAAAAGGGACTCTTAAGGAATGATTAAAATTTTGAAATTCTAAAGTTTTATTATTGTGTTCTGATAGAACTATTTTAGTAGCTTTATTATTAGTACAATAATGTTTATGATCATTTAACGTATTTTCTTTATCAAAACTATTTAAACACATTTTACATAAAAATCTTTTATGACCATTTCTTGTAACTTGTCTTCCTACTACTTTCCATAAATCTTTAATCCAACAATAATGTCCTTTATTCACATTATCCTTATCAACCGCTGTTAAATATAATAAATCTATATGATTAGTTTTTTCGATTTTACTTATTTCTAAAGGTACAATTACATTTTTATCTAAACAATAAATATTAATAGAAATATCTTTTGTTCTTTTAACAAATTTCGGAACGTCTGTGGTTTTTACTGGAAATTCAATATCTTTAAAATCTTTATCAAATTCATTTTTAAAGCGATTATATTTAGTTACTCTTTGTCCATCTTTTTCAACAGGGTGTAAATCAGAGAGTATTACCCAAAGAAAATATTTATCATCTTTATTTTGAACATTTATAATAGCATGTTTATCTCCAATGTGTTTAGGTAATTTAATATATGAAGAACCCTTATAAGGAACATATTTATTTATATTTATTCCCAAACTCACTTGATGAATTCTCCATTGTGAATCTTTCATTATAAAATCTTCTTCTTCTTTTACTATTTTAATTTTTTGCATTTGTATAAAATTCATTTAAGTTAGAATTTTTTGTTAAAATTTTATTTTGTGTTTTAATTTTTTTTTCCTCATATTCCATATTTTCTTCATTATTACCTCTCTTATATACATATAGCAAGAAACATAATATTAACTTTTAAATTTGTTTTTTTTTTAATTCTTGTTCAAGTCGTTCAATTACTGGATTATCTAAATGATTTAAAAATGTTTGTATATCTTTAAAACCTATATTATTTTTAATAATATAAGTTTTTAATCTATCTTGAAATGCTGTTTCTACAGTTTTAAAAACAAATTCTTTTCTTGGTCTTATACCATTATTTTTATGACGAATAGACTGTAAATGTTTAGACCAACTGTTGTATTTAACTGTTAGCTTACAAATATCATAAGTTTTATCTATTTTTGGTATTCTCTCTTGTCTTGTTCTTACATTTGTTGTTGTTGTACCTCTGTATGTTCGGCTAAATCGAGGTATAATTGTTTGATCTGGATCATTGTTTTGATGACGAATAGATTTCAAATGTCTAGACCAATTTTTGTAACTAACTGTTAAGTTACATTTATCACAAGTTTTGTTATCCATTTTATTATTGTTAAAATTCTTTTTAACTAAAGGTTCAATTTTATTTATTCCTTCCATTTATTATAGAGAATATTATTTTTTTTTTAACTTCAATTTTTTAATAAAAATTATTTTTATTAAAAATTCTATTTAAATAATATTAAGATCCCATAAATAATTCACACATTTTAATATTTCCTAAATCTTGAACAATCTTAATATCTTCGAGATAATGGTGATGATAATCACCTGTTGCAATAATTAAATCATTAGCTATTTTACAAAGTTCTAACCAAGTTGGTGAATGTAATAGTTTAGAAACATAAGGCTTTCCATTTCCAAAACCAACATCCCCTTGACTAATAATGAAAATATTTCCATCAATTGGAATTTTATTTAGATTATATTTAATACTCTCAGAATTTTCATAGTATTCATAAGCACAAAATTTCACAAACATTTATTTTTTTGTATACTTTTTTTTATATCATTTCGCATTAATTTCAAAAAATTAAAATTTTTAAGTCTGTATTGATTAATTGGTACACCATTATATTTTGTATTAACTCTATTGGGTAAAATTGTTTGAACTATATCATTTTTTTGATGACGAATAGATTTTAAATGAGAAGCCCAATTTTTGGAACAAATTGTTAAATTACATTTATCACAAGTTTTAGCAGGATATATTTTTTTATTTAATACAACCATTTTATTATTGATATCAATTTCTTTAACTAAAGATTCAATTTTATTTAATCCTTCCATTCTTTATTATAGAAAATATTATTATTTTTTTAATAAAAATAATTTATATTTAAAATTCTATTTAAATAATATTAAAGATTTTAGGTTATAGTGAAAATAAAAATACATTGAAAGATTTTATAAAAATAATATTTCAAATAAATATAAGAAATATAGGTGTGAGTGGGTTGGACGCACACAGCCCTTATATCCTAGTGTTAATAACAATGAAAACAAAGAAATATTTATTTTAGAAGGAGATTTATATAGATATCACTTCCTTTAACTTAGGACATATTATTAAAATTTTGTTTTTTGTAACTCTTGGTTATAAAAACTCCCTATAATCTCTTCATTGTTTAAATCTATAATTTTAAAGGCAATAGGATTTGTGTTTAAAATTTCATTAACTATAAATATTTCTTTTGTCCAATCATTAATAAATTTATTACCAAATGTTTTTTTTAGAAGCTGTTATTCTTACTCTATCACCTACACTAAATTGTATTTTTGGTTTAGGTTTGCTTTTTGTAGAAAATAATTTGTGAAAAACAACATCTTCGTTAGATTTATTTACTTCACAAGGTCTCATACCAATAGATCGATGTATGTCTTTGAAATTATATTCATATATTAAACTTCCAAATACTCAATTCGGCTTTCGGGCGTCTCACTCAACCACACACCAAGTGCACAGAGTCGTAGATGCTATTTCCTGGAAAAAAAACTTTATTGCAATTGTGTGTTCCTAGACATCGCACAAGCCTTCGATAGGGTGTGGCACGATGGCCTTTTATATAAACTTAAGAAATTCCTTCCACCCACTTCCTATCTACTTATCAAATCCTATCTAACGGATCGATTTTTTCGATCATTATTACTTATACTTATCTTATTACTTAATAATAAAATTATTCATTATTAGTCCATAACAATAATAATTGTGTTCTAAACCTGAATCAAACCTTTTTTTTGTGTAAGTTAATAACGCAGCCATAAAACATACCTATAATATTTTACTTACTTTTGGCTTGTTTTTCTTTTTCTGTCAAATCATCAAAATTCTCAATCAGTGCTTTTCCCACAACTGTCCAGCCAACGTGTATTTTATTTCTGTCATGATATGACGCTAACTCTATGATGAATATAGTGATATATTTTATTATAATACATATGGATATGTAATGCATCACTTTAAAAAAATTAAATTCTTTATTAAATTTATTTCTTTATTAAATTCTTAGTTGTATTCCACAATTCTTCATTTTTATTTATTTCTAGTATAAAATCTTCAGTGTTATACATTTTACCAACGGACTACTAACTTTGTTGTCTACGTCTGGACGTCTGGAAGTCTGGTAACCAAATAAACCGATTATAAATAAAAACACTGCAAAACGCGACGTCGTAAACGCCCAGTGTGAATAACAATATAGGAAATACCATGTTTAATTTTAGATTTTGCCGCGTCCAAAACGCTTGAAATTAAACCAGCGCGTTTCGAAGCGTTCGGACGCGTGGTTTTTTCCCTGGTGTGAACATGGTCATATATTGATGTGTGTTTGATTTTTGGCGTTCGAACGCTGCGTCTAAAACGCTCTAAAACGCTGCGTCGAAAACGCTAGGTGTGTAACCGGCTTAATAGAGTATAAGTTTTTTGTTAAACACCATTTTCTTCTTCGTTTTATCTAATTGTTTTATTCTTATTATTATAAATGTAATTATTACAATATTTATATAATTGACATTGTAGTAATTGTTTTGTTCAGTAACACCATTTAATAGTTGTATTTCAGTTGATTTCTATTGTGCTAATAATTGTGATTTTATTTTATTCAATTATTAGATTATTACTACTGATGTGTATATAAATTTTAATTCATTAAATTTAATTATATTTACATTGACAATATTTGTTTTGTATCTTTGTGCCACTGAAGAGTATTGGTTCTTAATTAAGTGAATGTCATAAGAATAAATAATTGGTAAAATCATACAATTGATTTTAACGACATAATCATGGTGCATTTGTTCAATGACGATTTTGTTGAAAGTGAAGCTTGACGGACTAATGATGTTAGCATTAATATAATAAGTAATAACACGACAATATGATTATGTATAAGTATAATATATAATAACGTACAACTGGACAAATAAACTGTGACAGTACACACACATCGTATACGCTCTGTACAACGACGCCTGTGCAAGTGAATATTACATACATCAAAGGCCCTATATATATGCACGACCGAGGTCATGTTACATCCGTAAAGAGAGTGAGTCTTATGCTCGTACATAACTAGTTACTATATTGTACACACGTGTCAAGGCTGACTACATATACTACATATTAATTGTATATTTCAACACCCTCCCTCAATTAATAATCTCTTTAATTGTAGTCACTCCTATGGCTGACCGCAACTTCTCGAATCGTTCCTTAACCAAAGGCTTGGTTAGAATGTCCGCAATCTGGTCCTCTGTTCCAATGTACTGTAGTTGGAATTGTCCCTCTTCGTATTTCTCCCGTATGAAGTGGTACCGTACGTCTATATGTTTTGTCCTCTTATGAAACTCCGGATTCTTAACTAAACGTATAGCACTCTGATTATCTATAAATAAAACTGGTTGTTTGTCACCTGTTGTTGATAAGCTTGTTATCAACCGTGTAATCCACAATATCCCTTTGACAGCTTCACTGGCCGAAATATATTCAGCCTCTGTCGATGATAACGACACACAATGTTGTCTCTGCGATGTCCATGAAATTATGCTTGACCCGTACCTGAATAGAAATCCTGACGTCGAACGTCGTGTCTGAATGTCACCTGCGTAATCTGCATCGCTAAATATTTTTAATGACAATTTTGTTTTGTTATTAAAGTACAAGCCATAATTAAATGTTCGCTTGATATATCGTATAATCCGTTTTACCAAGTTCCAATGAGCTTTAGTTGGTTTTGCTAAGTAACGACTAGCAAAGTTTACTGCATATGCTATATCTGGTCTTGTTACCTGTGATAAGAACAGTAAGCTACCTACTGCCTGCCTATAAGGAATATCTTCATTCAATATTTCCGTATCTTCTTTTTGTTCAAGTGTATGTGATTTGTCTATTGGTATTGAAAGTTCCTTGGCGTCCAGCATATTGAATTTATTAATTATGCTACATGCATAATTTGTCTTGCATATTCTTTCTCCAAGTTTGTTAAAAGTTTATTTATTATTTCTTCATTGTCTGCAGCGATTAAACCATCGTCTACAAATATTGCCAGAATAATTCTACCATTATATGCATTGAATACACATGCATCCGCTTCGGTACATTGTAAACCAAATGCATTCAAAAAATTCTTAAAGCGTATATTCCAACATCTTGGACTTTGTTTTAAGCCATATAAACTACGCTGAAGCTTACATACTTTATTCGATCCATCTTCGTATCCTGGTGGTTGTACCATGTAAATTTCTTCCTGTAGTTCTCCGTACAGAAATGCTGTCTTGATGTCGAATTGTCGTAGTATTAATTTTTCCACAGCTGCTACTGCGAATATCGCCCTAATTGATTCGTATCTGACCACTGGCGAAAATGTTTCATGGTAATCTATACCATATTTCTGTGAACAACCTTTAATGACCAATCTGGCCTTAAACTTATCGATATCACCGTCACTTTTATATTTGGTTTTGAACACCCATGCATTACGTAACGCAACCTTGCCCTGAGGCAAATTAACTAGTGACCAAGTGTTATTTTTGTGTAGTGACGTAATCTCATCACTCATAGCGTGCTCCCACTCGTTTTTCTGTGGGCCAGCTATCGCTTCATCACGATTTAGTGGTTCAACGAGATTGGAGACGAACGACGAAACATTATACCTGATCGGCGCTTTTAATGTATTCCGATCACGTAGCACCATGCCACTCCTGTTGTCGACCGTCGTCAATTCGACCTTGACCGGATCGTCCTCGACTTGAGTCTGAGTATCTGTGAATTCTAATTTGTCTGCAATTATATTTTCCAATTTATTACCTTCGTTTTCGAATATAATATCTCTAGACATTGAAATTCTATTTGTTTTCGAATAATACACACGATAACCTTTCGTGTTATCCGAATAGCCAACAAATATTCCTTTTTCACTTTTAGGGTCCCACTTTTTACGTTTTTGCTTTGGTATGTGTGTATATACGACAGTACCAAAAACTCGTAAGTGTTTAATGTCTGGCATTACCTTGTAATATAACTCGTATGGTGAGTTATTTTTAACTGAACTGGTTCCTGTTCGATTAAGCGTGTAAACAGCCGTGTTTACCGCCTCCGCCCACAGTGATACATCCAAATTTTTCGCACAAATCATTGTCCTCGCTGACTCTACTATTGTACGATTTTCCCGTTCCACTTTTCCATTTTGCTGTGGTGTGTAGGGAACTGTTAACTGATGTCGAATCCCGTGTTTTTGTAAAATACCCGTAATTTCTTTATTTACGAATTCTAATCCATTATCCGTTCGTAATATTTTGACCTTAGAACCTGTTTCTGTTTCAACACTTTTTATGAACGTCTCAAAAATATTTTTAACATCATATTTATTTTTAATAAAATATACCGTTCTATAATGTGAGTAGTCGTCTTTGAATAACAAGAAGTATTTTGAACCGCCTATAGAGCTTACCTCCATTGGTCCACATAGGTCTGCATGAATTAAATCACCGACATTGTGATACTCCGTATTACTTTTACTAAATGATTTACGACTTTGTTTACCTATTATACAACCGCTGCACATGAATTCGTCGTCCTTGGCCGAACATACTATTTCGTGTTTCACCAAACAACTTTTTACGTACTGTAAATTCTGATGTGCCATGCGCTCGTGCCAAACAGACAACCTGTTTTCGACAGCTACCGTCGCGTACCTGTTTGTCGGTACTTCGACCTTGATGTTTAACTCAAACAACCTTCCGCATCTCTTACCTGAGCATACGGGTTTCCCCTGTTTAGTTAACATACACGTCTTACTATCTGACGTCATTACTAATCCTTTATCCATCGCGGCACCGCACGAAAATAAATTAAATTTTAGTCCTGGCACGTGCAACACGTTTGCCATGTAATTTTTATTCCAATTACCGTTTACGTATGATAATATATTAATATTACCTCTACCTGCTGCATACAGATTCGTCCCATCACCTATCGTGATTTGTTGAGTGTTGTCCAGTGGTTCATAACTTGAAAACCACTCTCGATTTGCGCTCATATGATCCGACGCGCCCGAGTCTAGTACCCACGCATCTGTTGCAATATTATTTATACTTGACTCGCTTACGAATGCGTTCAAGTTTGCACCTATCGTACCGATTTTACCACCGTGTACACTTTGTAGAAAATTTCTACAGTCTCTTTTATAATGACCTAGTTTACCACAGTAATAACACTTAATATTACTTTTATTCGTAAATTGATTTTTACCTTTTCCATAATTACGACTGCCGTTTCTTCCATCAGATCTGTTTTGAAATTTGGCCGGAAATGCACTCGATTTCTCTTGTTCTCCAACTTCACCTTTGATCTGGATAACCCGTGATTCTTCAATCAACAACCGACTAGTTAAATTATTTATATTTTTACTTCCCGTTGGGACTGAATCCCAAGCACTGTAAAAATGATTATATTCTTTTGGTAATGTCATTAGTATTTTTATCATAACCATGTTATCCGTAACTGGTTCACCCGCTACTCTCAGTTTCCTTCCTAAATTGACCAATTTAGAAATATGCGTCGACATGTCATCTGTCGACTCCTTAGAATAACTGAAAAATTGTTGTTGAAGCAAATGTATACTTGCCTCAGACTTCTGCTCGTAAATACTCAGCAGTTTCTCCCACATTTCCAATGCAGTCTCACAGTTAATCAAATATTGTAATGGACCATCGTCCACTGAGGTAACTATTATTTTCTGACATTTACCGTCCGCTTTTTGCCAAGCGTTTGTATGCCTTTGCCAACGTGCTTTGGCATCCTCGTCGGTCTCTGCTGCCGACTTTTTTATAGGTAGACTTGGTTTCGTCCATTCACCTGAAACTATCTCACCTACTTCCAAGGCATTTAAAATGACCTTCATCTGGAACTTCCATAACGACCAGTTTTCCGCACATAATTTTGTTATCTTCACCGTGTCTTCCATGACCGATGGATTCCCGTATACTTTCCTGTATAACAATTTATGACAAAACTTTACCTATGTACACTGTTCCGCCGTTTTCCGAAGTCCAGGATATCTCCGACTGGTTGTAGTTTTCTGCGTTAATACAAATTTAAAAATACTTCGATCACGAATCCACTAGACTGTTTGTCTTGGTTATTGACTGGGCCCATAACCTGTTGAAAGTGAAGCTTGACGGACTAATGATGTTAGCATTAATATAATAAGTAATAACACGACAATATGATTATGTATAAGTATAATATATAATAACGTACAACTGGACAATTAAACTGTGACAGTACACACACATAGTATACGCTCTGTACAACGACGCCTGTGCAAGTGAATATTACATACATCAAAGGCCCTATATATATATGCACGACCGAGGTCATGTTACATCCGTAAAGAGAGTGAGTCTTATGCTCGTACATAACTAGTTACTATATTGTACACACGTGTCAAGGCTGACTACATATACTACATATTAATTGTATATTTCAACAGATTTATTAAAATTCACACACATATCTTGGGTCAGGGAATGGATCCCCTCAAAAAGAGTAAATTACTTAATTAAATACTTTGTTTTGACAACAAATGATGCAAGCACAACATTTAACCGTAATAGTATGAATAACTAATAACGATTTAAAAAGCCATTCATACTGTACATTTCATACTGTACAATGCATTGATAGGTACTAGGTATAATATACATGATAAGATACTGCATATTATTATGTTATTTGCATTTTTATGGCAGTGTTCAAACGGCTGTTGTAGGTATTTTCTGTTTTAATACCTACCATTTAATAGCTGTGTTCCTTTCTTCTTCGGTTCATTATAATAATATATTTTATAAGATAATGTGTAATACAACATTCTGTATACACTACGACACTGCGAATTGCTGTTGATTATTTTTTTCTTATTATTATTACAGTTTTTTACATATTAAAACACCATTGATGAAACTATTTTATTCACTAATAATTATAATATGATGTAGTGTGCTACTACATACTACGTCACCGTGAATTGATACAATTGATTTTGTCACTGGGTCAATTGCTGTGAACAGTAACTCTCAGATGAGACGGAAACACATATTATTTACTTTTTTTCTGTCAAACTTTTTCAAGTATCATTCAATATTATAGTGACCTTTTTTTTTTTTTTTTTTTTTTTTTTTTTCCGATTGAATCGCAGCCAGGGAGGGAAAAAGGTTTCCCCATTACTGCCTCCCTGACCACATCATTTATTTCAATAAATACTTCACAACAAATATAACAATATTTTAAAATTACAATACCTGGGGGCTCTAACAACCTTGATCGGCCGTTTCAGCCCACAACAGTTATCAACACAACAAGATATAAACGTTATTTAAATACAAAAACTTGGGGGCCTCTAACCACCCTGGTTGGCCGTTTCAGCCCACAACAAATAAACTTAACTAATGGTTATGAAGACGCATTTGACGCTGGCGCTGTCTCTCCAGTTCTTCCTTCTCGGATAGAATGGACTCCACCATCTGATGAAAAAGTTCCCCATGCCTCAGTGATGCCGTAGTTAACCTTCTCCGCAGGGACGGATCCTCTGGAAGCTCTTGGGGGTCAGGGCCGCACAGGAGGTATAGAACGTCTTCTGGACCAACTGGGTTCCTAAGCGCCGCTGCAACTTCCGTTCTTGCTGCATCCCAGAATGGACAAACGAATAGAGTGTGTTCTGCATCGTCGAACACGGCCGGGCAGTGAACGCACCCTGGGTTCTCAGTTTTCTTCCTACGCCACAGATAGCTCTGAAAGCAGCCATGACCCGTTAGGGCTTGGGCCATGTGGTAGCTTACTTCCCTCGGTCCATGCCTCCACCATCTACGCAGATCTGGGATGAGCGATTTCGTCCATGCAGCTTTGGTGGAGACATCCCACATCGTCTGCCATTCACCGATTACGAGGTCCTCCTTCTGTTGGTTTGTCAAGACCGCACCTTCGTGCCTGTGAGCGGTGGCACGCTTTCGCACGACCGCCTGCAGAGTGACTGGCGGCATCCTTGCCAGGACAAGAGCGGCCATGTCGGAGACAGTTCTGAAACATCTCGCGACTCTGAGGGCAGCGCACCTCTGGCTCTGGAGTAACAGGTTCCTGAACTTGGCCACGTGCTGCACCTCGTCTGCCCAAACATCGGAGCCGTACAGCAGACGGCTGTGCACCACGCTCATTAGCAGGCTGCGCTTGCACTGGGCTGGACCACCTACATTCGGCATCAGTCTGCCAAGCGCTGAGGCGGCTCTCCTCGCGCCAGTTGTCACCGATTCCACGTGTACGCCGAAGGATAGGCGGGTGTCCAACTGGACGCCTAGGTACCTTACCGACCTCTTGACGACTACCGGGCACCCATCAATGTGCAACACTGGATCCCGATAAGAGCGCTTCTTCGTGAGAACCACACATTCCGATTTTTCGGGGGCGAGTCGTAGGTGATTCTCCGTCATCCACTCGCAGATCGTGCAGAGGACAGGGTTCACCAATTGCTCGATCAGCTCCGCGTTGTGGGCCACCGCCACCACCGCCACATCGTCCGCGAATGCGACAAGTTTGACTCCTGCAGGCACTGGGAGCCTGAGCACTCCATCATAAAACAGGTTCCACAATGTTGGGCCCAGCACCGAGCCCTGTGGAACGCCACAGGTGACGGGGAGGCAGTCGTTGTCCCCGATTAACAGTTCTCTGTTCTCCATGTACGACCTGAGGATGTTTAGCAAGTAGCCCGGAGTCCCGCGTCGATTAGTCGCCACGGAGCTGTGTTGAAAGCATTCTTCACGTCAATCGTCACTAAGACACACAGGTCTCTATTTTGGACTGGGCCGCTGCCCGCAGCTTTGGCCACGTTCAGGACTTGGTGGATAGCGTCAACGGTGGATCTCGATCGCCTGAAGCCGAATTGGAGATCGCTTAACGCACCCACGCTGTCAATGTGAGGGATTAGCCTCTCCAGGAGCAACCTCTCTAGCACCTTGCCGGAGCCGTCCAATAGGCTGATTGGGCGGTAGCTCGAAGGCTCGTTCCTCGGTTTCCCTTTGCCCTTGTGCAGTAACACCAGCTTGGCGCACTTCCATGGGGTGGGAAAAGACCCCTCAGAGAGGCAGGCGTTATAGCAGTCCACAAACACTTCCGGGAACTTTTCGAAGGTTGTTCTGATAATCTCGTTGGGAATGAGGTCAGGACCAGGTGCCTTTCCCGCCGGCAGTTTTCTGACAGTCCTAGCCACTTCGTCAGTGGTGAACAGTGGTATACCTGGCAGCGCCTCGGGAAATATGACCGGTAGAGCCGTCTCACCACCCACTGCTTGTATACTTTCCCAATCTGTCCTCGGTGATAGAGGGAATAAACCACGAGCCACGTTTACTCTCACCGCATGGTCCATTGCCGGTGATCGGCGGCCTAATCTCTTGGTGACCAGCCTGTAGGGGACTCCCCAGGGATCATTGTCTACTGAACGGCACAGCTCCGACCAGCTTCTCTCTTGTGCCTTGCGGATCTCCGTTCTCAGGTCAGATCGCGCTTTCTTGTAGGTTTCCAGCTCGGCCTCCCCTCCCCGATCTGCGGCCGGCGCGCTGGTACGCTCTCCTCGCGGCAATTGCGGTCCTGCGAAGCGCGGCGATGTCATCGCTCCACCAATGGACGGCTCTCCTAGCTTCGAACGTCGACCTAGGCGGCATTGAGGCGTCACAAGTGGCGGAGAGTAAGGCCCCTAAACGCGTTACGTGTTCCGAGGCGGGTGCTGCAGATGACAGTGGTCTCGACGGACCAGACAATTCGGAGAACAATTCAGCCGCAGCACGATTGAACTTTTTTATTGACCAGCCCGGAGCCCTGTTTATCGTTGTCTGGCGCGTGGATTCTTGCGCTGCTCGCAGGGAAACGTGATATTCGATGTACAAGTGATCGCTTGCCGAGTAGGTGTCCTCCAGTACCGACCAGCCAGTGACTAGTTGACGGCCGCGGGAGGGAAAGCGTTCCATCGTGACGTCAATGATTGATGCTGCGTTTACCCGTCTAAAGGTGGGCCTTGAGCCGACATTGCATAAAGTTAGACCCAGCGACGTGGCGAAATCCGACAGCATGGATAATCTGTTGTCTAGCCTCGCTGAGCCCCACTCAGGGGAGTGAGAGTTAAAGTCCCCTGCAACAACCAGGTTCCCAGGTGTTCTTGGCTGCTGCGCGATCGAAAGTTCCAGTCCGCCCAGGAACAGGTCGTACTCTTGGATCGTGCAGTTCGGAGTGCAGTAGCAGCTGTAATGTAGTACATCGCCCAGCCTCACCCAGACGAAGCCTGCGCCCGCTCCTTGCTCGTCCAGGGTCAAGTCCGAGGAGTTCGGAACAAACACGGCGCATTTCCTGTCCAGGCTTTCTGCCCAGTGATCAGAGTCACCCATCGGCCGGTTGTGTTCTGACAGAACTGCGATGCTCAATCTGCGTTCTGCCATAGTCTGCAGCAGAAGCTGCTGGGCCATCCAACTGTTGTTCAAGTTGACTTGAATAACTCCGCACCCCTCGGCCGCGCTCATTTCTGGGCTGGGACCTCCGCCGCCAGGGACTTGGCAAAAGCACTAACTGCGGTTTCTGTCGCGCTGCAGGTAGCTACCCTATGACCTTGCTCGCCGCAGCGTCTGCAGCATTGCGTTCTGTCAGTGCCGGAGCACTCCTTCGCTGTGTGCCCGGGACAGAAGCAGCGAAAACATCTTAGTTTTTGGTCCGCCAACCTGACTCGGCAGCTTATCATGCCAACACGGAGCCGCCCGGAGTTCAGTAGCACACGTGAGGGTCCAACCGGTAGCGATACCAACGCCGACTGAGAGCCCCCGTATCTCTTCCTGAGATTAAAAACTTTGATTTGGTCCGGTGGAATGCCGGAGGCAGAGGCTGTAGCCTCAGTAACCTCGTCGGCAGTTGACCACTGATCAAGGTCACTGACCTCCACCATGACTTTTTGCTGGAGCGCACGTACGCTCACTTCAGAGCCCGCAGAGCTTCAAACCGCTTCAAACCGCGCTTGATCGCCGCGGACTTCAATGATTAGGCCCCCCGATTTTGCCTGACGCATGCCTACCACACTATTTCCAATGACATCGTGGTTCACCCCGCCGCGAATTTTCTTGGACAGCTCCGGGAACTCCTCAGCCCCGACGGTTACGAGGATCGCTGAAGGGCGCGTTCTCACCCGAGGCCGGGCGGTTACGTTCTTGATTGCGGGTGCACGATCGTCGGACTTCCCGGTGGGCACGGGTTTCGCCTTTCGGTTTCGCTTGACCACATCTGTCCATGTTCCGGGCTGGCTTTCCTGGATGGTGGGTTCTTTACTAGTCTTTTTGTCAACTAGTTCTCTCACCACCTTGCTGAGTTCACCGACTTCGTCCCTCAGCGAATTGAATTCTTTTGTCAAGTTTATGCTACCGTCATCGGCCTGTACATCACCCGTGGTTGACGCGTGGGGCCCCGCGTTGCTCGCTACGTCCTTTAGCTTCTCCACCACGTTCTGGCGCTGTTTTCGTGCGCTTCTCGCTTGGTTGAAAGCGTTCATGGCTTCAGCGAGTGCCGTTTGCACGGGTTTCGCCACATTCTTAGCTTCCCTTACGGCTTCGAGTGCGGTGTTCAGCCTTCTGCCCACTCTGTCAAACCACTCCTTTTCCGTGCTTTCCGCCGCGTCGACCATCTCGCGTAGACGATCCTCCGACGTTTCCGTCACTGGCTGAGTCATCTGGGCCTTGTTGCTGCTGGCGATGAGTTTGTCCGCAAGCGAGGACTTGATAGGGTCCATACTAGTACCCGACATGGGTTGTATGGCGAGGGGGGGTCAGGTTCCCCCTTCGCTGGTGTCGCGGCCCCGCCTTGACTCAGTTGCGCGTAACAGTAAAAAGCCGCGTAGCAGCAGTGGGCCGAATCCGAAGGTATCAGCCCCTTGCCCCGCAACGCAGATCGCTACCTCACTGTCCCTATCTTTTCCCCTAACTCCGCTCCTGGTGGGGGTAGGGGGTCCCGGTCTTCGGGATCGTATCCGGTGCGGTCGTGGTAGGACAGAGGGCTTTGGGAGGGCAAATTTTTTCTCCCGAAGCTCTCCGACCAAATCCGGCCGAGATATCAGCAAAAAACCCTTTTGGGGGGGAGGGGGCTTATGTTCCCGATGAGGGAAATATAAGCGTTTCCCCTGGGGAACGGCTTTGCCGTTTGCCCCACTTCTCTCCGACAATTATTTGCGGAGTTATGTGCAAAAGCGTCAACCTCCGTGTAGGAGGGAAATTTTAAAAATCCCGCCTGGGACAACTTGACACCTTCGATTTGGTCGCGACGGTTCTTCACACCGTGCGGACTGTTCCCCGTCGTCGGTCGCGTGACGACAGCTGTTCCGCGGCGAAAACAGCTGTTTGTGCGGGAATTCCGTTTTCACTCGGGCGGCTTTGGGCGGCCGTGTAATATCATAGGGGAAAAGTAAAAATGAAATTACTCACCCGAGTTACGTCGGACTTTGTCGGACGCGGTGTCCGTGGATAGGTCTCCTCGAGCCGCGTCTTTGGAGCCACTGCGCGCGGACGTAGCACTCGTGCTTCGGCCGCAAACTCGCCGGCGGCACTAAGACCTGGACTGTGATCCACTCGGCCCCTGGGGGTCCGAGGGGGGCGCGCGATGCACCTAGCCCTTCGGGAGGGTTCGGTGGGTCTTAATCAGGCCGACTCGAAATCGACACCGGCCCGAGCGCGCACTTTTTATCGGAAGAAACGAGAAATGCGTAACACAGTAGCTCAATGCACGTGCGGGACACAAGAATTGAGGTTTCACGGTGAAAACTCAACCGATCTTCGCGCGGACTGTACCAAACTCTTCAGAGTTGAAATCTGCGTCGATTGGTACCTGATTTGCAAAAAACGGTTGACTATTTCCACTGAAAAAACGGATTTTCGCGGGAGCGACACACAAACACGTCTGTTCTCCACAACAGCCACCGCTGAACTAATATTATAGTGACCTTGTAGGACTGCTAATTTATTTATTTTAGTGGAGTAATGTCACTGTACAAATTTCTGTTAACTATATTTAATACATATTATAGGTATTATTATGTCAAAACTTTTAAACAATATTTAATAGTTGTGTAAATTATATTCTATTATTAGTCAATATTCATACAATTGTTTTACTCATTATAGTCTACTGATTCTAAAATATTTTAGTGACGTCGTACTGATTGCGTATTTCTTTATTTGTTACACACTTTAGACATCCTACCTCAGTTCATTAATTTCACTGACATCCTTAGAACCCTTATAACTATTATCTTATTTGATCCACACACCACACATATAATTTATGGTGTTGTAATAGTATGAACTATATGTATTGGTAACAAATATAAATTAAAAAAAACCATTCAGACCGTAAGCGCAGTACACACATAGTCATTTAAAAATATAGTTGGAAAGGAAATGGAAAATAAAATATAATCTATATCTATATATATAAAAATGAATGTATGTCAGTGTGTGTGTCTGTGTGTCCATATTACCATGGCAACCAATTATATATTATTTTGAAATATCCGATGGAATGTTTTGTATATAAATGGTTGCCATGGTGATGTGTAAAACATATTATTCATATATGGAGTTGGCAATTTCAATGGGCAATGAAGAGCACGGGATCAGATATTTTTATATATATAGATAAATTCGACCTCTGTGCAGAAGATATAGGCTAATTTAAAAAAGGAAATGACCAACCCCGGGAGGTGCTCAAACAGGGATTTCGAGATTTCCTATGGACATTTTTGTTTATAAATGGTTGCAATGGTTTTGAAGCTATTATAATAATAATTATTATTGGTTGCCGGCAACGAAGTGCACGGGATCATTATTAGTTGCCGGGCAACGAAATGCACGGGATCATTTGGTACAGAGATAGGTTAGACCTCTGGGCAGAAGATAGGCTAATTTAAAAAGGGAGAGGACCAACCCTGGGATGAGGTGCTCAAACAGGGATTTTGAGATTTCCGATGGAAATTTTTGTTTATAAATGGTTGATGTGGGTTTTGAAGATATAATAATAATAATTATTGGTTGCCATTGCCCATTGGTTTAAAATTGTTGTTATGGTAACCGTTATTTTATAAAAAAAACATATTATTCATATAGAGTTGGGCAACGAAGTGCACGGGATCAGCTAGTAATATATAAAAATGAATGTATGTCAGTGTGTCAGTGTGTCTGTGTGTCTGTGTGTCCATGTTACCATGGTTACCAAGGTTGCCATGGTTACTAAGGTTACCAAGATTTCATATCAATCTATATATATAAAAATGAATGTATGTCAGTGTGTGTGTGTGTGTGTGTGTGTGTGGGTCCATATTACCATGGCAACCATATCTGTATATAAAAAACAGTAAGCTGATTGACTGCTATCAACGCACAGCTCAAACCATTGGACGGATCTGGCTGAAATTTGGCATACAGATAGCTATTATAATATAGACGTGCGCTAAGAAAGGATTTGCCAAAATTCGCATTTTAAATAGGTGCTGAAACAGGGACATTGAGATTCACGATAGAAATTGGAAATTTTATTTTTATTTATTTATAGTTGCCATTGGTTACAGTCTACATTAGAAATTAGCATTTATTTATTGGTTGCCATTGGTTATTCGGGCAGATCAGGTACAAGCTTGCATCAAATCGAATTATTGAACAATGCTTACCAGGGTGGCAGAGTTGCACTTACCGCAGAAAATTACACCCAAAAGGAGTTCAACAATCATAATTTTTTTAAGAGTTGCGATTTTTTACGAGCAACCAAATTTATTATATTAATCCACAGTATTACATCAAAATAAACTTGGTATAACTTTGATACTTTAGAGTTAAATCATACACTTCCGTACAAACAGCACGGGGTCCGCGATCTACCGCAGGTAGATTGCCTACCTGATAATGTACTGCCGCGATTCAGAATTTTTATTCAGGGCAACGGAAAAGATAAGATAAATTTTGAACACCATACACGTTAATGAATTGAACAAAGTTTGAGTAGGTAGTATTGAGTTGATCCATTTAACGGGCGACGAAGTGCACGGGATCAGCTAGTTGTAAATAAAATAGTCATGTTTTGAAGTCATCAATTTATTGAACATCTGAAAAAAACATAAAGGACAAACTTAGAAAATTGTTTGTTGAGAAAAAATGTTCCTGTTAAAAACTTACTTCTAGCTCACTTCGCTTCTCTACTATCGGTACCTGAAAATACTTGACCAGTTATACCAAGCCTCCAATTAAATTAATAATACAATATTTTTAACAATTAACAGTAATATTACATTGTATACTCACGTTTTAGATTCTGAGCGGAGCGATGAATGTATTGGTTTTACAATGATGTGTGTTTTTATATTTTTATATTTTTATATTTTTTTTTGTGTCTGTCATCACGTTTTGGGACAGTAAAAGTGCTTCGATTTTCTTCAATAGTACCTTTTCTGATAGGAAAGTGAATCTAGTTGGTACTTTGGGGGGTCAAAAGTAAACATTTTCCAGTAGTTTTCACAAGCGCCGGGAAAAACAACATAAAAATTAAGGAAAAACGGGAATTTTTACGCAAAATTGGTTTTCCAAAAAATCGATTTTGGTTATTGGTGTAACTCTAAAACAAATGAACGTAAATACATGAAATTTTCACTGGTTGTTTATATTTGCATTTTCTATACACGATAACATTTTCAAAATATTTTGATTTATTTTGAACTGTTTAGGGACATTTTCATTTTTCATTTTTTTTTAGTTTTTTTTCTAGAAATATCAATAAAATTTTATTTGTTGGTTGCGAAAGCTTGAAAATTTAATAGAAGGCTCCTAATATGTTGTTTCAAAGGCAGATGAAAAATATTAAAAATCCTTAGTCACAATTTATTTTTATAAGCATTTAAAGTTCAAAAATTGACAAAATATGGAAAAATCACGAAAATTATCAAATTATTTTGAGTTAAGAATTCGTAAAAATTTTTCTTTTTAAATCTAAGATTTGAAAATAAAACACAAGATTCCTTATAAGATTATCTACCTTTATCAATAAAAAAATCTCTACCGGACAGTCAAATTAAGTTTTTATGAGCGTTTGAAATTCAAATTTTTACAACATTGGATTTTCACTCGATTTCTCATGTAGCGATTTCCTTATTTTGTTGTAATTCAAAAACGAATAACTGTAGATACATGAAATTTTCACTGGTTGTTTATATTTGCATTTTCTATACACGATAACATTTTCAAAATATTTTGATTTATTTTGAACTGTTTAGGGACATTTTCATTTTTCATTTTTTTTAGTTTTTTTTCTATAAATATCAATAAAGTTTTATCTGTTGGGCCAAAAAGTGTAAAAATTTAATACAAGGCTCCTGATATATTGTTACAATATCAGTTGAAAAATATTAAAAATACATATGCACGATTTTTTTTTTATAACCATTTAAAGTTAGAATTTTGACAAAATTTATCAAAATCTCGAAAATTATCAATCGTTGGAATTAAAAAATTATAAAATGTTCAGTTTTTATAACTAAGAGTTGAAAATTTAAAACAAAGATTCTCTTAAATAATTCATACTGTAACCAAAAAATCTAAAAAATATATAAACACACTTATTTTTTACAGACATTTTAATTTCAAATTTAGACAAAATTTCATATTTAAACCAAGAATTACGATTTTAGTTATTTTGTTGTAATCGTATAATGTGCCCAAAACCTGTTTTTGGTCTCTCAACAATCCCCTCTGATGATTTCTCACTCTATGCGCTGTCCATTAGTTTATAGGTCTATGCTCTATGGTATAACATAGAATATTAGAATAGGTACTATATAATATTCTATGGTATAATGGATATGGATTTTGTATAATAAATGAAATGTTTTGCTATCCGACCAAGGTTTATCAGCTTCATTTTTACAATGTACTATGACGTACATAACATAATGTAGAAGTTATCTACTGTAGTATAGAAGTCTGTGTAAATTATGGACCACATTTTACAATAATCATAGAATATAAATAGGTATGACCACGAATTAAAATATACTGGATACCCAACGACCTATATGAACAACTATTTTTCTTGGACCCAAACTGACTTGTCAGAACAGCTGTTGCAAACTACACCTAGCGCTTGTTATCATATTTGTGGCAACTTTTACAAAATAATTTACCGCCAAATTTGTAAATATTTGGAATTAAATAAATTACCATGACAAAATAGATTCGTCAATTCGTCATGTTAATTACTATCATTGGACATTATTTAGAACCAAGAATTAAAATAGATGTTTATCTTAATTCGTGTTTATAACTGTAATAGATTTCCCATCTTGGCCATTTTTCATTAATTCAAAATATTTTTTTGTTGGAGCATGATTACGCAGACTCTACAGTTTTTGACTGTGTTGTTTATTTTATGGCTGGGTAAAATATTTTATGAATTAGGTAATAGCATTAATTAAATAACACTATTATTTACCTTATTTACCTACTTCAAATAGGTACATTGCTAAACGATTGGTAAAGAGTACTAAGTGCCAGTTATGTATAGTAAGTATAAAAAATTTAAATACTTCAACTGTCGGTAGTGAAGCTGATTTACTTAATAATAAAACTAGAGGATACCTAACTCATCCAGATCGAAATTTATACTTAATACTAAAACATCTTGAAACATGTTTTTCAAAACATGCCACTTCTTGTGATGTGTTTGAAGATACATATAATGAATTTTAGATTCTGAGCGGAGCGATGAATGTATTGGTTTTACAATGATGTGTGTTTTTATATTTTTATATTTTTATATTTTTTTTTGTGTCTGTCATCACGTTTTGGGACAGTAAAAATGCTTCGATTTTCTTCAATAGTACCTTTTCTGATAGGAAAGTGAATCTAGTTGGTACTTTGGGAGGTCAAAAGTAAACATTTTTGAGTAGTTTTCACAAGCGCCGGGAAAAAACAACATAAAAATTAAGGAAAAACAGGAATTTTTACGCAAAATCGATTTTCCAAAAAATCGAATTTGGTTTTTGGTGTAACTTTAAAACAAATTACCGTAGATACATGAAATTTTCACTGGTTGTTTATATTTGCATTTTCTATACACGATAACATTTTCAAAATATTTTGATTTATTTTGAACTGTTTAGGGACATTTTCATTTTTCATTTTTTTTTAGTTTTTTTTCTAGAAATATCAATAAAATTTTATTTGTTGGTTGCGAAAGCTTGAAAATTTAATAGAAGGCTCCTAATATGTTGTTTCAAAGGCAGATGAAAAATATTAAAAATCCTTAGTCACAATTTTTTTTTATAAGCATTTAAAGTTCAAAAATTGACAAAATATGGAAAAATCACGAAAATTAGCAAATTATTTTGAGTTAAGAATTCGTAAAAATTTTTCTTTTTAAATCTAAGATTTGAAAATGAAACACAAGATTCCTTATAAGATTATCTACCTTTATCAATAAAAAAATCTCTACCGGACAGTCAAGTTAAATTTTTATGAGCGTTTGAAATTCAAATTTTTACAACATTGGATATTCACTCGATTACTCATGTAGCGATTTCCTTATTTTGTTGCAATTCAAAAACGAACAACTGTGGATACATGAAAATTTCACTCAATGTTTAAATTAGCATTTTCTATACACCATACAATTTTGAAAATATTTTGACTCTTTTTGAGCTGTTTATGGACATTTACAGCTTTCAATTTTTTTTAGTTTTTTTTCTATAAATATCAATAAAGTTTTATCTGTTGGGCCAAAAAGTGTAAAAATTTAATAGAAGGCTCCTGATATATTGTTACAATAGCAGTTGAAAAATATTAAAAATACATATGCACAGTTTTTTTTTATAAGCATTTAAAGATCAAATTTTGACAAAATTTATCAAAATCTCGAAAATTATCAATCATTGTAATTAATAAATTATAAAATGTTCAGTTTTTATAGCTAAGGATTACAAATTCAACACAAAGGTTCTCATAAATAGTTCATACTATAACCAAAAAATCTAAAAAATATATGAACACACTTATTTTTTACAGACATTTTAAATTCAAATTTGGACTAAATTACATATTAAAAAACCTAGAATAATTATTTTAGTTATTTTGTTGTGATTGAATAATATTATTCGTGGGTACTTGAAACTTCTAAAGTGTACTATTATATATCTATGATAGTATCACGGTTTTTGTTGATGTATAACGCGTTATAAGTATCTAATGGATATTGTGATATGATTAATTTGGAATTCATTATAGGTAGGTATCTACCATAGAGTAATGTACCTACTTATAGCGGGGTCGGCTTGTTTACCATTTCCTATTTCACGTATGCCACGTTATGTCTAGTTATCCGCTAGGGTCACCGACCATAAAAAGTTATTTTTATCCGTGATTTCAATTTGCCTTATTTTAATAATACGGTAATACATCACTGTTTGCCGTGACCGCACCACCAACCCGCATCCCATCGTCTATGATTTCTTAAATCGTGTTGTTCTATGGATATTGAATATACGCTCGTATGCGCTTTGTTCGCTACTACTTACGTCCCAAAATGCAACTTAATACCCGGCGTCCGGCGGCACTGCGGCAGGCACCTCCACCAACGTCAACGACTGTCGGACCGTCCACTATCATGTAATTGCCTATTACCATTTACCAGAATACCTATACGGCTATACCGGCTATACCTACTATTTATTATGCTTATGCGTCGTTATTTGTTTTCACTTTCTTCGTTTAAAATTTAAATCATTGAATATTATTACACGTCGTGGGAGATTTCGCACATTGTTAATACCTAATGTGTGATGTGTGGTGTCGTTTATTTTAATTTATGGCTAGCACGCGTTAATATCTATAAATTTAAGCCAAAGAAGAATTTTTTCATTGATAATACCAAATGGCAAATGCCAAATACCAATAATTATTATTTTTTTCGCGTCTACCCGCGGCACACCGGCTACCACTCATAGTATGTTATGACCTACAAGTTATATAGTTATTTTTTGTTTAAATTAATATGTCGACCATTGTGGTTTTTATTGCATTTTGTTAAAATGGTTCGCTCGGATAACCAAGAGAATGATTTAACTTTTTATCAATGTCATTCTTGTATTCGAAACCGGAAACCACCATGAATCGAGTTTGTTCTCGTTTCTTAAAGGTATGTACCAACATCTTTTTTGATTGGATAGGTTATTGTTTAAAATAGTTTTTTATTTTAGAATAATTACATTTAGTCATGAGAATCATAAGCATTATCTGAAACCACAAATTGTGTCATTGGAATGAAACTCAATTTGTATTCCAAGGAATGGAAAATGCAAACGCATGTGATTTTTGGAAACTACTGTCTGGACATTTCAATGCAACTGTACAATGTCTACTGTGTGGGTATTATAAATATGATATGGTTGTACCACCTCTGGTAAGTGCTTTATTAATTATTTGTATACTTTGTAAGTCACAAATTGTGACAATGTATTTATGACTTTTTTCAACTCGGATATTAAGCAAAGGTAATTTGCATACATTTTCAGATCTTAAGATCATAATTACCAACAGAAAACTGATTCGTGATCAGCATAATATCACAAGACCAGGTAAATTGTCACTTAATGTTTTTTTTTGTTCAATTAATTACCTATAAGATAAATATGTAGGATATAGTTACTAAAATGAATAATTCTTATTATTTCTATATTGTATGTATTTTAGGTTTATCAAATTATTAGAGCCCCCATGCTTTCTTCTATTTCTTCTGCTTGTTTCTATAACATAATTTAATATTATTAAGTACCTATATAAAAAATGCTACTTAGGTATTTTGTACACTTATATCTTAGATAAAATAGTGAACAAATAACTTGTAGTCAATAACATAGTAGGTACCTAGTTACAATTTTAGTTTATGAAATGTGATAAGAATTGAATAATTTATTGGAGTATTAATTTTTTATGTCTTTTTTCTGTCTTGATACCAACAATAATTTAAATTAATGTACCTACTTCTATTTGTTTAAAAAAATAATATTTTCTTTCCCTATAAAAATAGTTTGTTATAGTTTATCAAATGTCAACATTAATTTGGTTCATCATTTAATTTCATCTGTTAACAATAAAAATATTATTAATACCTAGTGGCTAGTTTACATTATTTGTCCTCTCTCACTGATGTTAACACATCAATTAATTTCAAAATATGCATAAAATGATTAAAGAAAGTGGTAAAATATATTATTGAACTCATCGAATATGTTGTTTTTAAAATAATAAATAATAAAGACATATTGAAGTATGAACTTTTAGCTTACTTTTTCACGGATTTCCACAATTTTTTCTCTTAAGTCTTTGACTGGTTTCTAAAATTTAAAAATTTAAATTATTTATAATAATATAGAAATAATATAACCATGTATCATGCACAATACCATATATACCGTACAAAAATAATATTGGTTCATGGTAAAAAAAAAAAAACCTATTCAGAGTACTGACAGTAATGGGATATGTAACAATACAATAGAATATTTTAAATATTTAATCAAGCAAATTTTTTTTATATTATTTTTGTAATCATTCAATAAAATAGAGTATGAGAATGATATGTATTTAAAAATTGTTTAAATCATACAGCAATAATATTGATGTATACATGGGCGGGTAGGCAATTTTTGACATACCGGTAAATATTTGTTAGGGCCTCATAAATTATGATAATTATTATAATAATTATCTTAATTATTTATTTAATATCATTTATGCAAACAATTCTTTCTTACCTCTGTTTTGTAAAAAAATTCAAAACAATGTATTAAAATATTATTATACAGAATTTAAAATGTACAAAAGCTTCAACTTGTATGTAAAATGTATGCACCTGATGCTTTTGAAAGTAAATTTTCAATTCCATATTCTTTGTGTGTGAGGAAATTAAATAATTTTAATAAAAAGTGAATTTAAAATTGCTTAAAACCTGATTATTTTAGATGAATAAAAAAATCATTAACATGAACATCTTAAATACATAGCTAGTCTAATAATTATTAGTTTGAATTAAAAGCTAGGTTTTGTTTATATTCTAAAATACTTTTATTTTATCATTATTAAAATAATTTCTTATATTATTTATAAATGTATGAGTGCGAGTTCTTAAATAGTCCTTCATTTACTTAAGGGGCTCCAGTCGGTTTTGTCAAAAGTTGGATTTCAATTTTTAAAACTGATTTTCATTGATTACCAAGTTAAGTTAACTAGGTTTCCATTGAAATTTTAAAAATCACCTCGATAATAAACTTGTTAATTAATCATAATTCGTTAAACAAAATTCTTCCATTTTTGTCTGGCTTTTTGGTCTAAAAGTCACTTTTTTTTCATCGAATACCGGAGCCCCCTTTACATAAATATTACTATATTAGTGAAGATTAAAATCATAATATCCAAGGGCCAATTCTAATATTTTGTAACACGTAACAATTTTTAATTAAAATTAAAATTCAAGCTGATATTTGTACAATTTAGTACTGGGGCTGATGAACCTCGATGAACATACGAGGGCCTACTGGGAAAATCCTGATTTCCGGGTGGACCTATCCGCTCATGCATGTATAGTATTAACCAAAGCAGTGCAAAAGGAGCACACGTTCCAGGTTAATGAAGTGGGTCTTTTTTCACTGCACTCAGGGCCGTATTTACACTTTTTGCGCCCTGGGTCAAAAATATTTGTACGCCCACCCACCAAAAAAAAAAAAAAAATGTTATTTACATAGTCTACACCAATGCCTGGCCCCCGCCCCCCTAAATGTGTCCAAAAATTGGCTGCCCGGGGTAACAGTACCCTATACCTCCCCCCTAAATACGGCCCTGACTGCACTCGTGTATAGGCCTAAGGTATACTGTAATTTCAAAGTCAATAATTACTTTTTGTGGTTTCCTCCACCATGTGTTGCATCTTTCAGCTTTTTGTGTTTCTGATGGAATACCTACAAAATTCATAATTATTCAATGAAATTAAATAAAAGAAAAAATAGTTTGTTGAATTTACGAACTTTTTTTTTTCCTCTCCAACCTACACCGGCCAAAATGTTTTTTTTTGCAAATTTTACATTCTAAAAAAAAATAATGTTTAAATCATTTAATAACATCTATAACAAAAAAATTGTTTATGCATACTTGGTTTTGGATTCTTTTTTTCAGGGCCTTGGTTGGTCTTGGTCTTCTTTTTGGGCTATTGGTTTTTCAGCGCCCAATGGAATTACGGGGCGGGTACCCCCGTAATAGTAGTTATTCACTACAGTTGACATCTGTATTATACAATTAATAGTTTTATTAGAATTAATTGATACACTAAAATGTTATGTAATAAATACCTAAATTATTTAAAGCGTTTAAATTAGTAATTAGTAAATAGTAATTACTATTTATTGCATTTATATGATGGCGTTAAAACGGATTAAAACTAAACCGTTTTGAAAGTTAAAACACTCGTGCTATGTAGTAACCGTTTTATTTGCTTAAACATTTATATGTCCATTTGATAAACCGGTTTATGCAAAAATCAGTTTAAGTTCTTAAACTACATTTTAACTTTCAACAAAGTTTAATTTTAAACCGTTTTAACGCCATCATATAAACGTAGTAAATGAATCATTAAAAAAAAATTATTATTAGGTATAGTAATAAAATATTATCTAACAAGTGATGCGATATGAGAAATCTAATGAATGTTCTGCTACTATTATGTCTTAATCCATGTCCAGACTTAGAAGATTCTAACATACAATTTATTATGTGGTAGCTAATCAGGGGAAATCAGAATTATTGTTGTATACAATGTTGAAAGTAAATTATGTATATTTAGACAATTATGTGGACATGTAGTATTTATTTAGTTATGAATTTATGATACAAAGTTTTGTAAAAGTAATCAGTAATGTGTAATATTTCAAATAACACCATGTCTTAAACACTTGATAAAAAAAATATAAAATTCCGTAATTATAATAATTATTGTATGTAAGGGATGCCTTGCACTCAATGACAATGTCACACAGATATTTTAATATTAATATCATGTTAAATAATAATTTCTAATTATATTTTGTTACATCATAATTAATAATATGATAAACTTAAAATTAGAAAATTAGAAAAAATAAACTAGGGTTCCAAATGCCTCTAAAATTCTGAAATAGTATGTATCGATAGTAGGTTTCCAGCAAATTGAGTTATAACTTATAAACCATTACCAACATTTATTTCTAGAAAAGATCAAAAGCTCATGTATTTAGAAATTTTCTTTTTAATAATGCAAAAATATTATAGACTATTATAAATATATTGTTTTATGTATATAATTAATTGTATGTGTTAATATTTATAAGTATCAAGTTGACATAAAAATAGTTATTAAATTAAAACTATAGGAATTACTTACATTCGATAGTTTGACAGCAATTTACAAAAAAAAATAACTTCAACTGACTAGTGACTATTTTCATGTGTTGATGGATACTTGATAGTGTGATCCTCCAGGCTCCAAGTTTGATAAATAAAACAACAAATCTACTGTATCACCACAATTTACCACCACCTCCAAATAAACTATTTTCATAATGTAATGTATATGTGTATATCTACCAAAACCAATTAGTGGTTTGTCCCCGGCTATTAGCTCATCATTAGTTTATCTATATCACAAGTGCAATTGCTCTCCTATTTTATTATTATCATAATTTATTGCCTTTACACCATAGAGTAATAGTAATAGAGTATGACTCTATGCTTACGTGTGGTATAAGATTATCTGATTATTTGTGTTGTATACCTATATCTTAGATATAGTCATATAGACTTAAACAATTACTTTTTCGGAGTTTTGAAATTGTAACCGTTATTCTAAGACTAAGTAATTGCCGATACTTTAATATAAGGTACAAAATAAGTGACCAGCCTACCCTAAGGCCTAAGTTTTGTCTGCACTATCTAACTGTCTATCTGTGGTTATAAAATATTGGCTCGCGATAATATAATTATGAAATCTAATTAATATTTGATATCCCAATATTTTAATAAGAAAAAAATAAAAACATTTAAATTCTAATCCAGATCTAAAATACTATGAACTGTTTAAGTTAATGATTCTAATCAAACAATTTACAAATAAATTCTATGATTATGATTACTCTACTGATGTCTTATGATATCGTAGGATGTCCTTATACATTTGTAAAACTAAAGGCCCGCTGGATTATTTTGCCACGGGCATTTGAAGTTCTAGTTACGCCACTGATAAAATACACCGTGTTTCTGGTATGTAACAGCTTATATTTATAATCTTAATAGTACCTACTCACCTAGGTATTTGACACTTGTGAGCTGTGCTGGTAATACATAAAATATAAGTTATATAAGTAGGTACTATTTTTAAAACTCGTTTCTGAAATGATGTTTCTTCACAAATCGTTTTTACAATCATCCATTTATCCACCTATAGGCATACTTATTATTTTGAATTTTGTCATTGCTGTCAACTGTAATTTTACTTAATTGGATATTTTTTCGGCAATTAACAGAATAACGATGCTTTTAGTTTGATTTTTGAATATAAAATCAACGAAAAACTACTGCACCTATAAAACGTGCGTACTAAAATCAATTGGTGGTCAGCTGTCCCTCGGCTAATCTATATCGCAAGTATATCGTTATAATTTATTGCCTTTACGCTACATATAATATTAGCAGGCGTATACCTATTCTGTTTGACGTCTGTCTAAATCTTAGATATAGACTTGATTGATAACATTTTGGACTTTTGAAATTGCAATCTTTATCTCGAGTAATTGCCGACACTCGTTATGAAATAATATAAAATATCAAAATACTGTGTTTTTCTATATATCTGCCTATCTATAGTTTAGTTATCTGCACTAACTCGTCGAGTACATATTTTTTTCAATTCCGAATGACATTGTGTCTTGCTGCCGACGTGAAAGGTTGACATCCATTTTGGTATATCCATCACCTATCGGTTATCAAAAACATCGTGTTCTTGGTGTGTTACATTTAATTTTTAAACAATAAATTTTCACCTGTCTCCAAGTCCCCGGTGAGTACTTAACAGCTTACATTTATAATCTTTATAGTGTCTATGTATTTAACGCTTGTGACGATATTACACAAAAATCAAATTTATCTGTACAAATTTATCTATGATCAAAATTTAAAAGATATACCTATTGAATACAATATTATTTAACTATTTCTTATTTATTTATTTATTTATTTATTTAATTTATTTTGTCATTGTACTTGGATTATCTGTACTATTGGGCTTTTGACCGTTTTATTCAATTGAATAAACTATTATTATTATTATTATTTTTACTTACTTAAATATTTATATTATAGTTTTAAAACATTAACAAAAATATTTTGTCTAATATTATAAAGAGGAAAGGTTTGGATGTTTGTAACGAATAAGCTCAAAAACTATACTTGACCGATTTCAAATTATAAAATGTACACTATAATCAAAAATGTGTTATGTATTTAGTTGGTACAGGGCTTTTTTGTCCTATAGGTGGGGATTTTTATACCATATTTTGATATGTGGACTTTTTTTCGAATGCCCTCAATTTATACTAGTTACGGTCAGTGGCGTCATTTCAGGTTTTGAAAGGGGGGGGGCAAAAGTTTTGACCGGCCCATAATTAAAAAAAAACCGCTCTCTAACAATTACATTTTTATTTCAATACAAACAGCCTTCTTACATAGTTATAGTTATATACATACAAGTTGGTTATCTGAGATAACTGTAATTACTCTAGGCATAAATAACACGCATTTTTGAAAGATATACAACGCAAGTGGTCGCGGTCTTTTAAGTAAGAGAGAGAAGGCAGTTTCTCACTCTCGCAAGTGGTGATTTTGTTAGGTTATGTTCAAATATAAAAATTGAAATAGATAACATCCATTGTTTTGTTCTTAAACCGGCCCGTTAGCAGGCCGCCAGCGGCCCGCTAATGACAAGGGGGGGCAAATGCCCACCTTGCCCCCCCACAAATGATGCCACTGGTTACGGTACACAACACATCTGCACCGGTGTCGGCTAAATATTTTTATATTTGAAAATAAATGGTCATGATTTTTGGTCCAAAAATTATTTACACGAAAATGGCATCTAACCATTTTTGTTGTTTAAAATGGCCAGTGGAGGAAAACGGTATCTCATTTTTGGAAGAAAATAAACCAGCCCGATAATTTTATTAATTGATGATAAATAAGCCTATTTATTTTATTATTATAACTTGTAAGCCCTTTTCATATAAACGGAAAATTATATATTTGTCGAATATTTTTGTTGATCAGATAATAGTATAAATACTCATTTATTATACCTATACTCGCAGTTATAAACGAAACTTAAATTTTCCAAAAATACGTTCGACACATTAACATTTTGTTCGAAAATTCCAAATCTTTAAATAACTAATATTTCTAAATAATTTGTCCAGAATATTTTGCTTATATAAAACTATAATCTCTGCTTAGTTTCCAATGAAAACAAATATTTTAGTCGAAAAATAAAGCGGTCGTATTTTGTGAAAAAAAATATAATATAGACAGAATTCTTGATGAAATGCTTTTGAAAATAAATTGGACTTATCAATTTCTTAATTATATTTATGTTTCGACACTGTTTAATCTCAAAAACGGAAAAGCATACCTATATAAATGCTTTATACCGTAGAATTCGAATATTATAGTTAATGTTATATTATTATTTTCGCGTTCAGCATGCCCACATAATATTAGTGGTTGGCTGATATTTATCTCTAGACTATTGCAGGTGAAATACCTACCTACGTAGTTGTTAGTAAATGTATTGACTATTGACTATTAATATTATAACATGATACAAGTATTATAGCTGATAATGTATTGGTGGGTATATTGTACAATGTCTTACATGCTAGTCTATAGTTAATCTTATAATATGTTTACTGTGTAATTTGCGAACATTTGGTTTTTCTTTTTTGCAATTGTTATCATCATAACTATATTGTGACACTCGCAATAGTACAACATAACAAAATACTGGGTTTTTTTTATATTATATAATATATATAACACTATATTATAGTTCTCTGCAAAAATTCATTTGATTATAGCCTACCTAATATTTAATATTCTTTTATTACCACAATTTCTATTGGTACATACTACATAATGTATACATATTATGTCCAAAGTATCGTGCTTCTGATGAGTTCTATCTTATTTATGTTAAATTAAATTAATTTAGTATCTAACATTTTTATCTCGGGTGTAGAAAAATTAAATAGGTATATTACCTAAGTTAGATTGAAAATGCTTTGAATGTTTTATTTATACTCAAAGTTGTTATAACATTTCCTAAATAATAAAATTCGTTTCATAAAATATTGCCGTGCAAAAAGGTTTAATGTTTAATCAACAATTTGGTAGTTGCCGAAAACAATGTTTGGAAATTATTGGTTGAGATTACAATTGCAATCGTATTTTAAACAAAATTATATATAAATAATTGTATGAAAACAAATTGTTTTAATTAATTTCGCACTTAAACAATGAATGGGGAATAATTTGATGGTATCTTTTAGGCTACGAATTCAGAATATAAATCCTCGTGAAAAAAAATCCCCAGAATACACTATTACAGTATTACCTAACAGCCACACCGCATTTTGCAATACAAGTTATTGGATCTATCCATTGCTTTTAAATTGTGTGATAAAAATTAAATTGCATTTCAAATTAAATATTGTTTAAATAACTATAATATTTTTTATATTAGTAAATCAGTGTTCCCCAACCTTTTTGTTGTGGCAAGTTAAAAATAATTTTCTCTTCAGTAAAGCAACCTACCACTACAAAAAAAAAAAATCAAGTAGACCATAATAATATATTTTTACTATTAAAAAATTGTATTTTAAGCAATTTTATTATTTTATTTTAATATAACACAATAGCCAAAATATACTGAATAATGAATAACTAAATCTGTTTAATATAAATTGAATTTTTAAATTCAAATATTTAGATATAACTCCAATTACAAATAAATAAATTGAAATAATATACCCATATGCAAAATAATATGATAATAACATTTTCTACAATCATAATAAAATAATACATGCATTAGGTACTAAAAATTTAATTATATCCATTGTAAGATCTATGTCCCATTGTCCCACAGGCCACAATACTACTTATACTTTATAATTTACATTATTATTATACATATAGAGGTATCAAATAAAATATAACAAGATTTTCAATAAAATTAAGGTTAAATTTATTTTCATATATTTTTTATATAGTCAAAAAGTTTCCTTATTGGTTTAGGAACATTGTGACAAATAGATTTGGAAACACTGTTGTAAAATCCAAAGATTACAGAAACTAGTTAGAACATTACTTTTTAAGTAATTTTTTAACTTAACCAGTTACTTTTAATTCATAATTACTTTGTGACTTAACTAGTTCAGTTGAATGTGTAAAATAATCTAATCCAACTTGTTAAGAAAAATAAGTAACTAGTTTTTTTGTAGTTTTTTTTTCATTCCAAAAATCCAAATGTTGCTTAAAACTGCTAATCATAATAACTGTATTTACTATTTATAATTGTTTATGAGGTATTGAGTATTTTAAATTTTATAAAGACATTTGTCTTATTATATTATTTATAATAAATTATTTATATTTATTTATTTAATTGTACCTAGTAACTATATCTTGTAACACATTAACCCCAATACCAATAATTAAAATAATCAACACGAATATTGCATCATACTGTTACATATTACATGTAGTATATTTCTTATGTTGTTAATAATTCTGTGTTCTAATTACTTTACTTTACTTTATTTGAAGACAATCAAAACAAAAACACTGATTAAATTTAGAGTTTTTTTTTTAGATTCTGAGCGAAGCAATGTTTTACATTTGTTTGCTCACCTCCTTTAAACATTGTTTGTGACGGTGGTGAGGAGTATTTAGAAGAAACATACATATTAGATGAAATTTAGACTTATGTAGAATAGAAAAAATAAAGAAACATTTCAAAAATTAGAAATCGAATTTACATATTACAATATTCTATCAACTCTTAAACATAAATTTATTCTACTAGTATATTATATTGATTTTAATAATGCTTTTAGATTCTGAGCGGAGCGATGAATGTATTGGTTTTACAATGATGTGTGTTTTTATATTTTTATATTTTTATATTTTTTTTTGTGTCTGTCATCACGTTTTGGGACAGTAAAAATGCTTCGATTTTCTTCAATAGTACCTTTTCTGATAGGAAAGTGAATCTAGTTGGTACTTTGGGGGGTCAAAAGTAAACATTTTCCAGTAGTTTTCACAAGCGCCGGGAAAAACAACATAAAAATTAAGGAAAAACGGGAACTTTTACGCAAAATTGGTTTTCCAAAAATCGATTTTGGTTATTGGTGTAACTCTAAAACAAATGAACGTAAATACATGAAATTTTCACTGGTTGTTTATATTTGCATTTTCTATACACGATAACATTTTCAAAATATTTTGATTTATTTTGAACTGTTTAGGGACATTTTCATTTTTCATTTTTTTTTAGTTTTTTTCTAGAAATATCAATAAAATTTTATTTGTTGGTTGCGAAAGCTTGAAAATTTAATAGAAGGCTCCTAATATGTTGTTTCAAGGGCAGATGAAAAATATTAAAAATCCTTAGTCACAATTTTTTTTATAAGCATTTAAAGTTCAAAAATTGACAAAATATGGAAAAATCACGAAAATTAGCAAATTATTTTGAGTTAAGAATTCGTAAAAATTTTTCTTTTTAAATCTAAGATTTGAAAATGAAACACAAGATTCCTTATAAGATTATCTACCTTTATCAATAAAAAAATCTCTACCGGACAGTCAAATTAAATTTTTATGAGCGTTTGAAATTCAAATTTTTACAACATTGGATTTTCACTCGATTTCTCATGTAGCGATTTCCTTATTTTGTTGTAATTCAAAAACGAATAACTGTAGATACATGAAAATTTCACTGAATGTTTATATTAGCATTTCCTATACACCATACAATTTTGAAAATATTTTGACTCTTTTTGAGCTATTTACGGACATTTACCGCTTTCAATTTTTTTTAGTTTTTTTTTCTATAAATATCAATAAAGTTTTATCTGTTGGGCCAAAAAGTGTAAAAATTTAATACAAGGCTCCTGATATATTGTTACAATATCAGTTGAAAAATATTAAAAATACATAGGCACGATTTTTTTTATAAGCATTTAAAGTTGGAATTTTGACAAAATTTATCAAAATCTCGAAAATTATCAATCGTTGGAATTAAAAAATTATAAAATGTTCAGTTTTTATAACTAAGAGTTGAAAATTTAAAACAAAGATTCTCTTAAATAATTCATACTGTAACCAAAAAATCTAAAAAATATATAAACACACTTATTTTTTACAGACATTTTAATTTCAAATTTAGACAAAATTTCATATTTAAACCAAGAATTACGATTTTAGTTATTTTGTTGTGATTGAATAATACTATTCGTGGGTACTTGAAACTTCTAAAGTGTACTATTATATATCTATGATAGTATCACGGTTTTTGTTGATGTATAACGCGTTATAAGTATCTAATGGATATTGTGATATGATTAATTTGGAATTTATTATAGGTACCTATTATAGGTCAATTTTTTGTTTAATACCATAGATATGTATATAATATGCCTTATACATAGACTGACATACCATCACCGCTCAGAATCGTTTTTCTTATACAATGATATTATATCATTGAATTCAAATTTAATACCATCCATTATACAGTGACCCACTTGTAACCTACTGTACAGCAGAGCGACACCCACTTGCCCACCTTTTTTAAAGCCATAAATACCTTTATATCGCTTAATATTAATATCAAGATATTGACATATCTCAACTAGTTAACATGCTATATTCATACAACTTACAAGTCCAAAATACTTTTTAAAATTTGCTTTAATTGATATAATTTTTATAACTAGTATTATGTACATATGACTGATATTTCAATTTGTTTCCAAGAAATGGGGGTTATAATTTATTACTTATTACCTAATTATTTGAAAGTCGAAACATTTTATCAAATTATCAGTTGTTCAATATAATTTTTCTAATGTCATCAATAGTTCAATAATGTAAGTCAGGTAATTAGATACCAAGTCATGGCTGTAACTGGTGTGGGAAGGGTAAGGGTGGCTTGGTAGGAGTCAGCCCCACCCCAAAATTTTTAAAAGAACTTTTATATTTTGAATGTAAAAATGAAAAGTGTCCAGTATCTATGTTAAAAAAATTAACTTAGTTTTTGTATCAAAGTAATATAACTTTAACTAGTTGAGAAAAATAAATAACTTGCCCAGTTTTGCTAAATAAATCTAAGTTATAGGTCATTAATTTCTTTCTACTTTTTTATTTATTGAACAATTACAACATAATACAATAATTATCTCAGAACAAAATTAAATAATAGCAACTACATTTTTTGTACTAATAACATATTAGGTACCTATATAGTATTTCTTTATTAAAATTAAATAAATGTAGGTATAATAATTATATAATTTAAAAAATGTATAGTACAATACACTTTGGCTAGCAAATTGTCAATTATTTCTGTGACACTCTGTATATGCATATGTTTTCTGTTATACTGTGTTTCATTGTTTATGGGAAATATTTATTATAAGCAAGGAGCATAGGTGAAACTATAGTTGAAGCAAGTCAAGTGTCAAGTAAATCTCTAGTTTTGTCTGGTATCGTGTATTATTTCAACAATAAAATACAAATAAATATCATGTAAGGTCATAATGACATAACTATTCCTAACCTGTTCAATGTTCAATTAATTATTTTTAGTATGACGGGTTATTCAAAAAATTAATATATTTTTTTTTTTCAGAATTCTATTAATTCAGTGGCAGTCAGTTGTGTTTTGTTGTATTTAATTAAGGTAATTTTTGTTATTATTATTATTTTTGTACCATCATTTTAAACTATATTTGTTTGTTTTTTTAGGTTGACAGACGTGCTGCGTTCATTCCGAGTGTTAGTTTTTAAGTAAGTAGTTTTGTTTAGTTATATTTTTTTTTAAATTTTTTTTTTATTTAATATTGTAATTTTTTTTTCAAAATGGGACGGCTGTCAAAACGTGCACTAAAAAACAAAGAAGCCAAGACACGGTCCCGTGACAATGAAAGTTTTCGTGTACAAGAACTTGAAAATGAGAAATTAAGAAAACAGTTTTATCATGCTTCACAAGATATTACAAATCAAAGAAAGATTCTCAATTTGAAGTGTACAAAAAAACGATTACTAGATCCGGTGAATAAATTAAAAAACCAGATCACCAGTCGTAAAACCATGCTGAAACATCTGCAAGATCCGGTGAATAAAAAAAACACCAGATCACTTGTCGTAAGAACATGGACATATGGCTGCAAGATCCGGTGAATAAGAAAAAAAACCAGATCACCAGTCGTAAGAGCATGGGCATATGGCTGCAAGATCCGGTGAATAAGAAAAAAAACCAGATCACCAGTCGTAAGAGCATGGGCATATGGCTGCAAGATCCGGTGAATAAAAAAAAAAACCAGATTGCCAGTGAAATAAACAGAACAAAAAGACTTGAAAATACAGTTTTCAAAAACACATACCAAATTAAGAACGCTCAAAACCTGAAAAAGAGAAGAATACCGTCCGATAGTAGTCTTCGGCAAAATATATCTAGTAAAAGGAGAACACCAAATTCTACATCATATAGAAGAAGAGAACGGCAGAAATTAAATGAAACCAGGCAGAGGGAAGATGTTTTGATTTCTGAATATATTTTGAAAAGGTCACAAGGTTTATCAGAAAAATGTTATTCGTGCCATCGACTACGTTTCCCGTCCAGTGTCAACAAGTGCAACTCCAATCTTCTCAGGCAATTAGGTATGTCAATAATTCCAACTGATGCCAAGAGTACTGTACAAATATGCACAAGTTGTCATCCGCATATTAAGAAATCAAAAGTTCCTCCGTTGTACATAGGAAATGGTTTTGAGTTGAACAGTGTTCCACCTTCAGTTGCTCGACTAAATCAAATTGAAAAGCAGATGGTCTCACTTAGATTACCGTTTATGAAAATATTCTAATGTCTCCGCAGTGATGGACAGTTAAAAATCAAAGGCAATTTTATCAATGTCCCAATAGATCTCACCAAGACTACATCTATTTTGCCCAGACGTGCCGAAAATTTAGCTGCAATTAAGATGATGAAAGTTAAATTGAAAAGAAAATCATGTTTTAAACAACATTATCTTTATCAAAATGTAAGACCATCGTTAGTAGTAGCAGCGTTGAATGATTTGATTAAAAAACCACTGCAATAAAAGATGCCGAAATAGACAGAGATTGGTTGGCTCATGTCCACAGAAACCCCAAGGGTTTGGAAAATGGTTCGGATCTTGAAAGCGAAGGAACTGACGATGAAGATACAAATATCGAGCCAATCAATCCGGGACAAATGGACACGATGATTGAAAAACTGTGATTGTGTGTCTTTTGCTCCAGGTGAAGGCATGACACCGTTGTCTATTCTCATCGATGATCACGCGGAAGAAAAAGCTTTTCCTGACTTGTTTGGAGGACATCCACGCACTAATAAATCACCTTTGAAGAATTATTCAAAAGTGGTACGATCTTAACTGCTGAATGTAGATCGAAGATTTGCATCTAACTTCTTCAAACATATTTTTTAAATGTAAAGTATTAGTTCAAAAAGTAATCGCTAGTAATGTTGCAAATTGTTTAACGAAAAAACAAAAAAGGAAACACAAATGCTAATGACAAGCAAATCCAGAAGTCTTGAATAAAATGATAGATAACGATCAAGGATACCGAATGCTACACAACGTACAAAATTCACCATCATATCTAGCTGCAATGAGGAAAAACGTTTTTGCTATGGTGCGTCAAGAAGGTCAACCGACTTTATTCCTAACATTTAGTCCTAGTGAATCAACTTGGATTGATTTATTGAAGATTCTATACAAGCTACGTTACTCAAAACATTATCT
>CARXXK010001120.1:0-61113 GCA_949089665.1 Macrosiphum euphorbiae
ATATAATATATTACAGTGTTTAATAATTTTAATTTATTTTGAAGTAAAACGTTTAACCATACTAAGAACTAATTTTTGAAAATTGTACGAAGACGTACAGTTGTTTACTTTGACTGTTAGTGAACAGATACACCATCGGTGTGTCATTATTGACATTGAAAAATATTATGCACATGACGAAGAATCCCTAAAACCATTGAATTGTAATTAATATGACTGATATATTGTGATATGTTTTGATAAATAAATGTTGTAGTAACGCATGTAAAACAAAAACGGCTTGAATATTATTATATAATAGTTTACAATTTAAATAACTATTATATTTTGTACTGTGAAAATAACACATCAAATGTAAACTTAAATAAAAAACTTGTATCAGCTGGAATACATTATCTGTGTGACTGTGTATAAAACACTGTATAATATTATATGAGAATGGCAAAGATATAGGAATCCATAAAAGTATTTTGCTTGAATGAAAAAAATAAAATAATAATAATAATAATAATAATAAACACATTAAATATAAAGTATATAATATAGCTAGTAGAAAAGTTATTGGTAAAAGTATACAACTACCCTAAAAACCTAAAATGCAGTGAGTAAAATAACACTGGACACACTGCTAAAACATGCATAAAATATTGTTACATGCTAATAATTTTCAATCACTTAAAGTAATACCTATAATAAAAATTTATCAATAGTATGTAGGTACCACTGTGTACTAATGTAGACCACCTATAGGACTCTCTGTATAAGTACATAATATAATAATACCTGAACAACACATTGAATATATAATAGTAATGGCAAACTACCCTAAAAAGTAGTAAATAATTCATACACACTGAACACACTAAATAAACGTATAAAATCCACAATAACAATCATTATACCATACACATGTATAAATTATATATGTTATTAATAATATGATTTATTTAACTGATGTGTAGTACTGTATGCAATAGAAAGTTTATAAAGATTTCTTAAATTTTAAATTTTAGTCAAAACCAAAGTAATTTTATTAATTTCTCTGGGTTAGATTAGTCAGGTATTTCAAACTAAAACGTACAACAAAATGAGAGTCCCACAATGAAATAAAAACAAATTTAGAGTTCCAAAATGAAATTTAAGATTGAATTCCTGAACATTGTCAAAATATGACATTGGCCCTTCTTGTACCAAGCCACATAATATAATATAAAAACTTAAATGTATTGTCGAATGTATACAACTGCCCTAAAATATAATAAATAATTCATACACACTGAACGCACTAAATAAGCGTATAAAATCCACAATAACAATCATTATACCATATTATTATTATATATTTTATTAATAATATGATTTATAAGATTAACTATATATAACTAAATAATTAGTTAACTATTTATTTAACTTATGTGTAGTTCTGTATGCAATAGAAAGTTTAGAAATGTAGAAATGTTTTCTTAAATGGTAGTCAAAACCAAAGTAATTTTATTAATTTTTCTGGGTGGCCAATGTCAAACTAAAACGTACAAAATGAGAGTCCTACAATGAAATAAAAACACATTTAGAGTTCCAAAATGAAGTTTAAGATTGAATTCCTGAACATTGTCAAAATATGGCATTGGCTCTTCTTGTACCAAGCCACATAATATAAAGGTATAAAAACTTAAAGGTATTGGTGAATGTATACAACTGCCCTAAAAAGTAGTAAATAATTCATACATACTGACACTGAACACACCAAAGTATACAATCCACCATTATAATCATTATACCATACACATGTATACATTATATAGTATTATATTGTATTATATTTGCACGTTTAATTTTAGAAATTACATAATTATAATGTAAGGTCAAGACTCACTTGGCGATTTCATCTTCCTCCTCGACCTCCAATGTCACACGGTCGTGTCCTTTGTATATATACTTGTAGATATACATGACGCTCTTTATGGACGTGCAGATCTCGACGTTGATGTGCGCGTCGTACTTGGCCAGAAGGTAAGGGTTGTATGGCACTACACACTCGTTACCGACTTCACGACCTCTCACAAGTACCACCCGGCCGTCGTCCGGTCGGCGGTACTTTGGATAGCCGCCGTCCGCAACGTACACAGTCTCCTCTGCGTACGCTTTGGGGAAATCTTTTGAGCAGCTGTTGTTCACCATGCACGGACACTGCGGGTTGACTGTTCCGCACGGTCCGTGTATCATGTGGGACTTCACGCAGTCGTGTAAGCGCCTGTCGGTCTCCGGGTCCGGCAAGAAGGCGCAAACCACGTCGTCGACGTCCGCGGCCGTGCGGAACCTACAATCCTCCTCCAGGATTATAAGTATGTGCGCATGGGGCAGACCGCGTTTCTGAAACTCGATAGTATATACATAAGCGGCTACATTACCAAACACACGATTAACAGTCAGGTCACCTAGTAACTCCTGCAGTTTTTTGTTGAACACCCTGGCCGCCAGGTCGGGCCTGTCGTTTGCATTGCTGTGAGCCGCCAGGTTTTCTGTTATCTCCGGCCACCTGGGATTGCACGTAAACGTTATGAACAGGTCGGGTTTTCCTTTGCTACGGACCATGGTGATAGCGTCTTGATAACACATCTTGTTGTATCGGTCGCTGCCCACGAACGTCGACGGCAAAATGATCCTACGGCCGACCGCCATAGGTTCGATGTTGAGGTGTTGGTTCACATGGTCCACGAGCCCTTGATACGCTTCGGTAAGGAGATCCCTCTGATTCTCACGTATGTAGTTCAGATTGTTGGTTTCCATCTGAACGTAGTGGTCGCACACAAACATGTGCAACAAGGACCGGCCTTGATGTATTGAGCTGAACAGTTGGTGCCTCGTGTCGTTGTTTCCCTCATATCGAATGCCCAAACGGTAGCACGCGAACTCTCTTATAGTGTTTCGACTGCGGACATTGTTTCGTCGAGGGCCCTCTTGCAACATCCCGTTATGCCAACCGTCCTCGCCGTACGGGAAAAACAGCGGATACAACATGGGATCCGAGTGACACGACCCTTGAGAAATATAATGAATTTTAAGTTAATTGCTAAACCAAAGGTCTGTAGTAGCTGAGAGTTAGTTTATGGAGATACTTTTAGTAGTTATTTATATCTATTTATTTATTTATTATTATGATTGTGTTGTGTGTGTATAGCAAGTACCTACATAATGTTTTGTAGAACCACAAAATATGTTAATAGTGTATGCCTGTAAAAGTGGTGTCAGTCAAATTATGAAATAAGAGCACAAAAGACTGAAGTAATGTAACTTTAGATTTGATTAACGCTGTATTCAATGTGTAATAATGTATAATGGCTTGTTTTACACAAACACAATGAATTTACACTGTTAATTAATTAATAAGTGTTATTATATATGTTGGTTTTGCCCTAATTAATTAATAAATAACTAATTAAATTTCAAAAGAATGTAGAGAATGTATGTGTGGTCGGATATTTACTGTGTACAATTAAAACTGTGAGTTATTTATTTATTGTGTGTAACCTCAAAAGAAAGGTAATTTATAAAATAATCTAAAATATGAACTCGGCAAATTTCTATACCAAGTGTTAATAATTCTAAGTGATGTTAGTTATTGTTATTATGAAATAAGAGAACAGTGAATTAAGCATTGAAGTAATGTAACTTATTGTCATACTATCACTATGAGAATAATTTATTCAGGAGGAAAATTGATATGAAATGTATTATAATGTAATGACTTTTGTTTTATCACCCAACAAACTCAAACTGCTAATGTAATAAGTATTACTGCACAAGTGGAAGGGTTGAAGTCGGCGTTGACCTAACGTATTGGTTATTGAGTAATTAAATTTCAAAAAAAAGGCTAAAATGTATGATGTAGTAAAGCTATATGATAGGGTGTAATTTAACTCTTCGTTGGTAGCAGTTAGACTCGAAAAGGAAGTATTTCAATCCTAGTGTATAGTAACTATTGTAAGCGTTCAATATTTATTAACTAACCCGCTGGTATGAATTAGGTCCTCCGTTGTTGGTCGATTGGATTGATGTCGTAGATGACCAGATTGATGTTTCTGGGAGGAAGACCACCTTCACCTACGAACACGGCCGCAACTTCATTTGCGGTAGGCAGGTTGTTTCGGCCCCTATCCCGGGCCGCATCTTCGACGAAATGCATCCTGACTGGTCTTTCCGCCAGCCACACCTGACGCATGTTCCTGAAACAAATATAGACATGTATATATTTACAAATAATTGTGAATTGTAATTACAAAGGAGATGGTAACTGGTGTATTTGGAGTTAAGGATTTGTAAACTAAAATATAATGTAGATATGTAACCTAATAATATGTAAATATCGAAGTTTAGGAATTGCATGTATTATACCTGAGGTGTCTTAAATAACAAATAAGTATTAACCAATAGAAAATAGGTTTTTTGTAAATGTATTATACAACCAAAATTTTAATGTAGGTAATATAATGGTATGTAAATATCATTCAGTGCATTTAACTTGGTAGGAATAAGCTATAAGCTATAAGAAATTTATTGAAACATTTTCTATTGTATTTAACCCGTTTTTGAAGTTTACTATTTCGTTTAACTATCTTTTAAATATTTTCTATTTTACAATTATGAACACATTCTCTTTATAACAATTATAATATCAACTCAGCTTTTCTGCTTTTACAGGAAACTTGTCTCTCATTATTCATCTGTTATCTATAACTTAAACTTTTCGTTGCCAAATGAATATATTATTATTATTATGTTTATTAACACAATATAAAATAAAAATGTATATTATAAATATGTGTGTGTGTGTGTGTGTGTGTGTGTGTGTGTGTGTGTAGTAAGCTTAGAGAGTCACACAGAATAGGTAACAATAAAACCTCTACTTAGAATTTACTATAAGGGTTACATAGATCTAATAATAGTTGGTATGGTTGTGAAAAATAATAATAATAATAATAATAATACAAATACAAAAACTACTGGCAGTCTTAATAACCAATTTATTGCATGTATTATTGGAAATAAATATGTACCTTCGGTATTTCAAATAACTAATAAGGAGGAGTTAAAAGCAGAAGTTAAGAAAACTGTTTGCTATCAATACTATTTTAAATCATTAAGAAAAGTATTTACTCTAAGGGGGGCAATTCACATCCAAAGTGTTAATAAATACAATAGTTAAAGTTTTCTTACATAAAAGCCATCGCATACGGATTGATGTCCCGCAGCAAACCGTCCAATAATTCTATGACGATTTCGGACAGTTCATGATTGCTCTGTCGTGCAATATCGAGACGCCGGTGGTTGGCCTCTCCGGACTCCAAGAAATACAACTGACAGTTGTTGGCACCTCCCGGGGCAACGGCCACCTCATTGTTGGTCCTCCGATAGGTCTGTCCGTGGACAATCCACACTGGCGGTCCCCGCCCTGGCAAACGCCTGTCGTTTGCGTCGCAGGTAAACGCAGCGAATGCCAGAACGTTGTTGTACCGCCGAATGTCCGCCCGGAATCTACGGCCATCCTGTGAATCATCTATAAATAAACTCTGAATTAAATAGGGAACGGGCAACAACGCGTGTTGTCCTGCAGCGACCACTTGGCCGTTGTTACAACACGTGGAGAAGTGACCCCGGGACGTTTGCTCTTCACTGAAGTGGCGGGCGTAACAATGTCTGCAGACTCTGTCCAACGCGCCCGCGTCGTGGCGCTCTGGAAGCGGATGTGTCACTCCCGCCTGCCGGTAAATCATTGGCGCACGTACTCAATATCCTCTACCGGGAAGTCGTCCTCCACCACTTCCTCCACCCCATAGTCGACCATTTCCACGTACTCCACCAATTCCTCGTCCTCTACCACTTCCACGTACTCCACGTCCTCTACCACTTCCATGTCCTCAACCACCTCCATCTGGACTTCTGCCACTTCCATGTCCTCAACCACCTCCATCTGGACTTCTGCCACTTCCACGGCCTCCACCACATCCATCTGGATGTCCCCGAACACCTAAAAGTTTGGTTGAGTTTAGAGTATTTTATTTCCAATGCATAATATAATTATTGTTTAACCAGGAATTAATGTCGTGTGTATCAGTATAGATGTTATCCTCGTTTAAGTAATTTTATAAACAAGTAGGTAAAAATAAGAGAAAATAGGAGAAAAAGAGAAGTACATTTAGCTAAATGTGTGTTCAATGTGATCAAGTTAACTACACCTATATCTAAGCCCTGCTTAACGTAACCTTAATACGATCTTTTACATCGTAGTATAATCTAAAATTTTCATGTAATAAGTAAGCAGATAAACTTACTTTTGTTATAGTTAAAAATAAATAAATTTGATCTTTAAAATCAAGAGAAAATCAAAAAAACAAAGAAAGTATAATTGGTTGAGCATTGATAGATATTTATAATCTTTCTAACAACAATAACTTTGAAACATTGTAAAAACATATTGCACTATAACACTTTCTGTTATACAGTACAATACATTTTTACAATGTTTCAAAGTTATTGTTGTTAATTTCTAAGAGTACTACATGTGAAATTCTAAAAAACTTATCTAGTACACAACTTACAAATGACCTAGCTCAGTAGTAAGTAATGTTAGTAGTAGCAGTAGTAGTAGTGATAAGAAAATATTTTGTTCGTTGGTTGTAAATGTCCATAATAAAAGTTAAAATACAGTGAGTTGAACTTTTAATGGTTGTGTGTTCATACATAACAGTAAGTGTATGTACTCATATGCAATAAGTGCATTTATACGAAATTATTATATGATAAGTTTATGTTACACTAATACTTAAGAGTCTTCAATGTGATAAGATCAAGTACACCTAAATGATAAAACACTTATCCAGTATAGGAGAGGTTAGTAAAGAGTCTAGTAATACCTACTTTGTGTAGTAGTAACATTAGAAAAATGTGTCAAGTGTTCTGCTGTTTAAGTCAATATAGTAAAAGTTGATAAAATATAGATAATAAAGTTGATTCTTATGATAAAATAGACATTTAGTTTTCAAGAATGTTGTACCGAGCCAGTGCAGTATAGTAAAGTATAAGTAGGTATAGTAGAGTAATCTAAGTCATGTACAGAAACAATTTATATAATATGTATCTAAGATCACAGTGAATATTAACACGGAATAAACGTAAACAAATCTATTGTATTAACTTTTGAAATAATAAAAACATTTCTAAGAGTACCACATGTTAAATGATAAAATGCCTATCTAGTACACAACTTACAAATAAAGGAGAGTATACCTAGGTCAGTAGTAAGTAGTTGTAGTAGTAGTAGTAGTATTATTTTGTTCATTGGTTGTAAATACCCAACAGAGAGTTAACTGTGACTTACACTACCTATTTCGTAGGAGTGGATATACAGTTTATCATTTTAACAAAATGAATAAAAATAAAGGGTAATTTAATACAGAATTTTAACCTCCAACAATAAAAAGAAGAATATAGTAATAAATATGTTACACTGTAGTACAAACAAAGTTAGTTGTATAAATTGCTAACAATAAGACAATATGTGAAATGATAAATACTTATCCAGTATACAATTCACAAAGAGTTGTGTACAGAAACAATTTATATAATATGTATCTAAGAGCACAGTGAATAATTAAGGATGTAACAAATTTCAACCGTAGGTTAGACACTACTTTTTGTCATTGGTACTTACAAATAAAGGAGAGTAGACCTAAGTACTAAGTAAGTAGTAGTAGTAGTAATATTGAAAACTGTGTAAGAAAACGTTAAGTGTTCTGTTTAGGTCAATATACCCCCCATAGTAAAAGTTGATATCTTAGTATAGTTATAAGTTAATGTAGGTATTAAAATAAGCTTGACCCAGTGTTTGATATGCAATCGAAACCTGAAACAGGAGTAACACAATTGAATGTCGTTCTACAATTAAATTTTTATACAATTATAATATGCCAGTATAGTATAGAAAAGTATAAGTAGGTCCAGAAATAATGTATATAATATGTATCTATGCTGTACTAACGTATTAGTAACAACGTATAATAAAAACCAAGAGTAGAATGTATATCATTAGTTTCATTTTACTGTATAAACACAATATTAAGTATACAATATCAGTTATGTAAACATAGGTAATCTATAGTTTGTGGGTAATGTAGCATGGTTAAGTGCATTTATATGAAATTATATAGGCATTTAAATATTATAAACGTGTCTAAGAGTACCACATATGAAATGATAACAATTAAAGGAGAGTAGACAGTAGTAAATAGTATAAGTATTTCGTTCGTTGCTTGTAAACACTCATAATAAAAGTTAAAATACGGTGAGTTGAATTTTTAATGGTTGTGTGTTCATACATATTTAATATAATCTTGTATTGGTTAGGTGTAATGTGCTCATGTGTTATACCGTGTACACTCATAATCAATAAGTGCATTTTTATGAAATTCTTATAGGATAAGTTGAATGTAAGGTTTATGTCTTCTATGAGATAAGATCAAGTACACCTATATCTATCACCACTATAAATAAAGTAAAGAATATTGAACACTATGATAAAACACATATGTTCGGTTGAATGAACTATTAAATCCAACTACAATAACTTGATAGTTATAACTTGAATTTATAGTCGGTACAATATTAAATATTGAACGTCAAATCAATACTCAAAGCTTAACCTAACCTTAATAGGTACAATCTTTTACATCGTAGTATAATCTAAAATCAAGAGCCAATCAAAAAACAAAGAAATTCACAGAAGAATGTATAATTGGTTGCGCATTCATACATAGTTATAATCTTTCTAACTTTGAAACATTGTAAAAACGTATTACTGTATAACAGTAAGTGTTATTTCTAAGAGTACTACATATCTAGTACACAACTTACAAATGACCTAGGTCAGTAGTAAGTAATTGTGGTAGTAGTGGTAGAAGTAGTAGTAGTAGTAAGATGTAAGAAAATGTTTAAGTATTTTGTTAAAGTTGATATGTTAGTATAGTTAGATATGCATTTGAAATTTGAAACAGCGGTAAGACAATAGAATGTCGTTCAAGTTATTCTACAATTTACTTTATTAAAATAGAGATTTAGTTTTGAAGAATGTTGTACCGAGCCAGTATAGTATGTCAGGTATAGTAGTCTGTTATGTACAGAAACAATGTATATAATATGTATCTAAGGACACAGTGAATAATTAAACATGTTCGGATTTTTAACCGTAGGTTAGACACTACTTAGTAATAGTAGTAGTAGTAGTATTTGTTGTATTAGTATTTATAATAAAAGCAATTAAAAAAAAGAGTATAATTTAATACAGAATGTTAACCAACGACAATAACTTAATGCAAGTACCTATAGTGTGGTATCAAACCGTAGCCACTGTAAAATACCTGCCACCTGGGTATATTGAAATAATAAACACATGATATGTGATATTTTAATGCACACAGTATTAGTAAGCATAGTAGTGTAATGATCAAGTGAGTGAATTAATACTGTGATCAAAGGTTTTATGCCGGTTGTTACTCACTACTGACGGCACTGCTCCAGCAAATAGTCGACGGCGACGTACAGCTGATCCGTGGTAATCACGACCTGCTACAAAATGCCTCGAACACAGCTTTGAATGAGCCAATATCTGTCGAGCATTGACACCATTGTCCACGGCGAACATCACCCATTGACGTTTCCGATCGACGTTTGCTGGAAATCTAATGCAAACATGGTATTATGAATTATTATGTATTTAAATCTCAAAATTAATCGTACGTAATAGTACGTATAATTATAGGTATATTAGATAAATACCCATGCACTGAAACGTCATTAGCTCCGTCGACGTTGCCACAAATCACACAATGATTGACCATTGTTATATTTGCCTAAAAAGATATTATATAATAACAATATAATATAAAGAAGTAATGGCTAAACATTTTATATATTATTATTATAATAAATAATATGAGTAAAACATCGTGTTCGTGTGATGGAATAATCTTATCAGTACCTATGTTATCAGTGAATAATCCGGTGTTGTGTGTTTATTTTTAGAATTAATGCAATAAATTGTATTATTTGAACACGGTAGGTATATAATATTATTATTGGGTATGAACTAAACAAAAATAACACACGATATTATGGTCTTGCAAGTCGTAACTGCAAAAATCGTCGTTTAAAACGTAGCGAACGTAGGCGTTTAAGTCTATGTCCGGATATGAACACGGCAAGCGGAAATAAAAATGTCGTATTAATATTGAACACGAAACGCGTAAAGGTGGAAATGGCGTGTATAATAATATAGTAATAAACAATATCGTGTGTACGGAAACGCATCGTACACGAATGAAAGAAGATGAATCCAGCTCGTGTACGTACAACGTCATGAATAAGCCAGTAGGTACGCGGGCCATACAAACGTTATACTATTAATTATTATTATGTATTTCAAAATTGTACTCACCGGTTTTGAAAAGCGCCCTACGCAGAACACGATATGCCAAGAAAATCTAAGAAAGCTAAAAGCCTAATAATTAAATAATATATTATATATTATAAATATGATTTTCTGTGCGCTTTGGTTGTGCGTTCCACGGGCGTTCGTCACAAGATGACGTTCGAAAACGCAGGCACGTTTCGCGTCGCAAAAGTTGACCCCTGCACGTCACCACTCCGCCCACCAGTCCGTATCATCAATTAAAAATGGTCATACTGTAGCATTCCAGTGTGTATCGTTGATATTGACATAGAACAATAAATTGAAGAGACGTTCGTAATTACTAATTATCATGGTAATTATTAACCGTCCGACTCGCATAAAATAATCGTACGTCTCAAGCATATTATTGTATATTATGTACATAATAATAATTATATCTTATATATATTATATTATATATGTAATACTTCATTATAATATTATATGTAGCCATGTAGGTATGTACAGTACAATTCAGTGGCGTGTAACACGGGGTCCAAGTAATTTTTTTTTTATGATACACACCACTACAGTACATACAGACCGAATCGAACGTCTTTTATAATAAATCAAACCACAGAACTGCGTTCACTTTAAGCAATATCCGTTAGTTTATCTTTATTTATACTTTTAGACCAATAGACTATTCTTATAATACATAAGTACATGCATACATCTATAAAGTACATATAAGTCATTAGTTTATTTATATTGTATTAGCAACATTAATATATAACCTCAACCGATCTAGTAACCTAAAAACTGTAATATATTAAGTAGGCCCTACATAGTATACAATATGTAGGTTAGTTATTAATTTGATTTTATGCTCATGATTAAACCTACCTATAGTAAAGTCGACTCGACTCGAGCTAGGATATTTTATTATTTATACATTTATATTTATTATAATATACACGTCTAGTACCTACCTACAGCTGGCCGATGTATATTTCTGCCAAATCAAATACATGAATACCGATATAACAATATAAGGAAGCTACGGCGCGACCGAGTGAGCAAAAGGCGGTCAAATATAATATAATAATGTCAATAATGACGCATTATCGAATGTCTATAGTAATAACGACACTGTCCGCCCAATTTATGCCTGTATATAGTGATACCTACCAAGACGTGTGAAAAAGGGGTTGGAGGCGACTCGTATTTAACCTCGTATTTAGCGGGGAGGTCCGACGTCTTAAAAATGGGTAAAACTCGAATTTTTAAAAAAAACCGGAACATTTTCGTTAAATACGATAAGGCGGAAATGATAGTGAAAGGTAAATGCCGAAAAAAAAAACGCGAAAAAAGAAGTTCGATTTATCACGGCTGCCGCAAATTACCGATATTCCCGGAGGTCGGGATCGAAACCACCTATTCTAACGCCTATACTACCTAGCCACCTACTGAGATGAAAACCTGAGTCTAATCTATGACTCTTAAGCCGCGTCGCCGTCCCCGCCAAAGCCAAACGCGGTATTGCAAGTCCGCAAAGGGCTTTCGAGCTGGCTATCCGACCGCGTTGGCGAGCGTACGACCGGCTCCGCCGCCTTCGGACGTTCAAAACGCGATATTCGCGAAGAAAATCGAACGTCGAGACGCATGTATTTATGCCTGTATATAGCGGTACCTACTCGACGGCGGCGCCGCGGGCCGTCGGCTTTGAGCGACGCCGCTCCTCCCCGGGACTCCATCATAAAAAAGAAGGGCCACACGCTCGCACGCCGACTATAAATTTAGTAAACGCGAACAAGTCTACGATGGGGGTAAAACTCGAATTTTCGAAAAAAACGGCAAATGGAGAAGTCATATAGCCGTACTATTTTGTAATATAGTTTGATAATATTGTATTAAACACTATTTATTTAGTATTATTTAGCAGTATTTAACCAAATCGGAATCACATAAAAACTGTAATATATCAAGTAGGTATATCAAGAAACATATAGGTGCGTCGGTCACGGTAAAATCAAGTAAATGTTAATAATTATTATTATTATTATTTAATATATTAATTTATTATATATTAATATTTTTTTGCCCAATAAATATCGTCAAACGAACAATAATATATATAAATACCGATACATATAATATAATAACGCAAATTTTGAAAAAAAACTTAACACTCGTTAAAAATGATAAATGCGACGAAAAAAAAAAACGCGAGAAAAAGGAAACCGATTTACCACGGCCGCCGCAAACTATCGAAAATTCCGGGCGACGGATTCGAAACCACGACCCTCGAGTCACCTGTCCTAACGCCTAACCAACCTAGCCACCTATTGAGATGAAAACCGGAGTCAAATCTATGACTCTTAAGCAGCGTCGCCGTGCACGCGAAAGGCGAACGCCGTTTGGACGGCCGTCAAAGGGTGATGGGCGGGCGATCCGACCGCTTCGGCGAGCGGAGCGGACGACCGGCTCCGCCGCCCTCGGACGTATAATACGCGAGCTTCGCGAAAAAAATCGAACATCGAGACGCATGTATTTATGCCTGTATATAGCGGTACCTACTCGATACCTACTCGGTACCTACTCACGTTTCCGCTCACGTTTAACCTCCCCTGGACTCGTTTTTGAAAAAGTAAGGACGCGCGCCGGCTATAAATTTAGCGAGGAACTCGAATACGTCGCCGACGGGGAGGTCGGGAGACTCGTAGAGGTGCCAAACGCGACTCTAGTCGAAAAAGTCGAGAAAACCGTCGAAACGGCGAAGACGCGGCGCTCTCGGCGATCGATTCGTCCGCCGGGATACTCGTTTTTGAAAAAATATGGCAGCGCGCCGACTATAAATTTGGGGGGGAACGCGAATAAGATCCAAACGGGGAGGTCGATACCCCCTAAAACGCCTAAAACTCGAATTTTCGAAAAAAACGGCAAAAAGCGCGGGCGACGGCGGCGCTCGGTTCGCACGTGATATCCGCCGCGGAGGGCCCGCAGAGAAAAGAGTACGGCGTACTCGTAATAGTAAATCTAGCGGGGAACGCGAATAAGGTCCGAACGGGACCGCCCGAGGCCCCCGGGAGGGGTAAAACACAAAAAATTTGAAAAAAAATCGTGAATTTCGAGAAAAATCGTGAAAAGCGATAAGGAGGAGTGATAACGAAGCGACGGCTCCGCCGCCGCCGGGAGACCGCCCTCCGGGGAAATTGAATTTTCTCATTGGCTCTCTCTTACGATGGTTCGGATTTAACGCATAGGGAGCGCCACACGGGTTTTCGTTTTATATAGTAAGACTAGCTCTCCGAGCGTCGCTGGGGGACACCCCCAGACCCCCGTGAGCGGACCCCGAGTGTTGTCGATTTCGGAAGCAGCGGTGGTCTCGTGGTGTGGTCGACACGGTATATCGGCGAACAGGTGGTATGCCGATAAGGATGTGTGATAAGGCTAGGACCACTGCGGTTCGACGTGGTAGCCCGTGGTAGCCAGGGCAGAGTCTTTGACAGAGTCTTTTCGACGATGCCGCCGGAAATTCGAAATTTGGTAAAAAAATAATATAGTAATTTTTGTGGGTGTCTAGCTGGTGTCAGTCACCTCGAATAACGTTCGCCGTAGTAATACTGGTGGGCTATCCGACTTCGTGCGACGGCCGAGTTTTCTAGCCGCCTTTTTGTGGGGGTGTCTAGCAGGTCAGTCGCCTTCCTCGACGTCACTGCACATAGGACGTGAATCATAACGCAGAACCTACACACGATTACGAAAATCTAATATAGTAAAATGTAATATAAAAAATAATGTAGTCGTCGTATTTTTGTGGGTTTCTAGCAGTTCGAAAACCTAGAATGACGTTCGCCGTAGTAATAGTGTTTGGGGTCTAGCGGGTCGGTCACGTTCCTCGACTTTGGTCGTAGTCACCCTGGAAGGCAATCCGACAATATTCGACGGCTGGGGCACGTCATCACGTATGCAATCCGAACTCTGGCGCAAAATCAAGTAATAGGTCACGTGCAAAAAAATGGTATTAGTCTTGGTGTCTAGCAGGTCAGTCACCTTCCTCGACGTTGGACGTAGTAACCCTGGTAGGCAATCTTACTCCGTCGGATAGTGCGAGTCAAGGCATAAAAACGCCAAATTACGTAAATCAAATCTATATGAATAATAACATTTCGGGCGCCCGTGCTAGTCGTAAATTGTAATTTATTCGCCGTGATTTGTCGAGTGTCTAGCAAGTCGGGCGGTCACGTTTAATAGTTTTTGTCGTTTATAGTAGTAGAGCGATTTAGAATCGAAAGTCGGTCAGCTGATTGGGATTTCGTTTCCCCATGGTCTTCCGAAAAACACGGAAACGTTTCCCCGCACCGACATGATCAGTCAGACCCAATGTCTCTCGTATCACATAATAGGCGGGAAGTTATCCGCTGATACCACCGAGTGGATAGACGATAAACGGTCGGTGATAAGGCCTACAGGTTTGGCGGTATTCTGTCGAAGGCGGGAATGTTTGAAAACCATTTTTGCGTGTGTATCAATAAAATCGAGTGATGGTCCTAAGGCATTATTATGAACATATGAAAAAATTTTGCAAAAATGAAATAAGAACGATGGCCTAAAGTGTAAGGTTTAATGCCGTGTTCGAATGAATAATATAAAACTATAAGATAATTAATTTGTCAATACAATAAATTAATTAATCGGCCGTGCGATATCGTTACCCGCATGGGTTACCTGCCTTGACTTGTGATTGTCGCCGTTCTAAGACCAAGCACTGCGCCGACGTCCGACTTTAAAATCATTTCATTCAAACTTTCTCAACCAGAAACACGTGAGTATACATTATATTATAAATTTAATTGGTGGCTTTTTAAAAACCTTTTTTACACCGCAGATCGTAGGTAATTTATCAATTAATATAATGTAACACATGCTTTCCGATTAACGAATTTAATATTTTATTTTAGTTTTAATTTAATATTTAATAATACCGACAGATCACTTAAAGTTTCGTTTTCCTATACACTTTCTTTATTGCTTTTTATTCATCAACTTTAGAATGATTAACAATGCATAGAACATTAGCGGCAATTGCCAAGCGTAGGTACACGAGGTACATTATTTATAATAATATAAAAGTATTACTATACACTTTCTTTATTTCTTTAGAATGAGTATAATAAGAAACATTGGATTGTTTTTTAACACGTCCAACGCGGATCCTTTTTATGAATTAATAATATCTTATTGTAATAATATATAAATTTGCGAAGAAAATCGAGCCTTAGTTTTGTTTGTAACACATGGTTTCTGTGAAACAAATTAAATATTTTTCCTATTTTTTTTTTTGTTTTTAACACGTTCACCTACGATCGCATTAATCAAATAATATTGTTATAAAATATACATTTGCGAAGAAAACCGTGACATAGTTTTAGTGTGCACCACATGCTTTTTGTTTAACGAATTTAATATTTTATAATATCACCAACATATTATAATAATACCGACAGATCACTTAAAGTTTCGTTTTACTATACACTTTCTTTATTGCTTTTAATTTGTCAACTTCAGAATGAGTAACAACGTATAAAACATTAGCGGCAATTGCCAAGCGTAGGTACATGTGAGGTACATTATTTATAATAATATAAAAGTTTTATTATACACTTTCTTTATATTTTTAGAATGAGTATAATAAGATACATTGGATTGTTTTTTAACGCGTCCAACGCGGATCGTATATTTTATGAATTAATAATATCTTATTGTAATAATATATAAATTTGCGAAGAAAATCGAGCCTTAGTTTTGTCTGCAACACATGGATTCTGTGAAACAAATTAAATATTTTTTCGATTTTTTTTTTGTTTTTAACACGTTCACCTCCGATTGCATTAATCAAATGATATTGTTATACATTTGCGAAGAAAACCGTGGCTTTGTTTGAGTGTGCTGTGTGCACCACATGCTTTTTGTTTAACGAATTTAATATTTTATAATATCACCAACATAATAATGCAGACCAATCAATTGTTTTTTTCAACTTTCTTTATTTGTTTTTAAGTATGAGCAACATTTACAATATTAGCGGGAATTGCCGGCTATATATTGGGAAAACAGAAGACCGCACCCGACGTAAGCATAAATTTGATTAATCTATATTTACAATACATACAATTAGAAACGAATACAATTATATCTACCCGTTTCAGAATGTTACAACTGTGGCAAACGGGGACACCTCTCCCGGGATTGCGGTGAGTGTTTACTTTACATATTCCTTAATAACAGTCTTAATATTATGTATATAAATTGTAAATTATATTGTAGCCAAGTCCAGAGGTGTAGGTGGTGGGCGCGATGGTGACGGTGGTAATCGGCGGTTAGGTGGTGGCGGCGGTGACGGCAGTGGTCGTGATGGCGTAAGGCGTCGGTGAGGTGGCAGTGGTAGGGGAGGTGGCAGGGCTTTCCGTGCTAGGCCCCTCTCCAGATCCCGCTCCCCAACATCACGACCATCGTCAAACGTAAGGATATATATTTATATTTAAAAATAAATCTAATTACATTTCTATATAAATCTAACTAAACGAATAATTTTCAGGAGGTTCGTCGGCGACGGTCGCAGAGCCGAGCGGCCGCGGCTCGACCTTCCAACGATGTAAGTATATATTAGTAAAAAATTTAAAAAAATATTCAAGTTTTCAAAATTGATAAATCTAACTAAACGAATAATTTTCAGGAGGTCCGTCGGCCACGGTCCACCCGAGCAGCGCGACCGTCCAACGCTGTAAGTATATATTAGTATAATATTTAAAGATATATTAGTAAAATATTTAAAAAAATATTCAAGTTTTCGAAATTGATAAGTCTAATTAAATGAATAATTTTCAGGAGGTCCGCCGGCCACGGTCCACCCGAGCGGCGCCACCGTCGCGACCGTCCAACGCTGTAAGTATATATTAGTATAATATTTAAAGATATATTAGTAAAAAATTTAAAAAATTTTTCAAGTTTTGGAAATTGATAAGTCTAATTAAATGAATAATTTTCAGGATGTTCGTCGGCAGAGAACCGCCCGAGCGGTGCCACCGTCGGGGCCCTCCAACGTTGTAAGTATAATATATTAGTATAATATTTAAAGATATATTAGTAAAAAATTTAAAAAATTTTTCAAGTTTTGGAAATTGATAAGTCTAATTAAATGAATAATTTTCAGGAGGTAAGTCGGCAACGAACCGCACGAGCGATGCCACCGTCGGGGCCCTCCAACGTTGTAAGTATAATATTTAAAGATATCTAAGTAAAAAATTTAAAAAAATATTCAAGTTTTCGAAGTTGATAAGTCTAATTAAACGAATAATTTTCAGTCAACAGAAGAACTGTATGTGACGGCGGTGTCGACACCGCGAGCTAATGTCGTAAGGATATATTGATATATTTAAACGTTTGATATTGATAAATCTATTTTATTATTTTTACATTATTTCCAGAAAATCTCAGATCTCTCGTACGCAGCCGCCGTGCAACGATGTAAGTATATTATATAGATACTTGAGTTTTTGATATTGATGATTCTAATGAAACCTATTTTTTTCAGGCGCTGATAGCAGACAGCAGTAAGTTTTTAACAGGAACATCTTTTCTCAACAAAAAATTTGCTATTTTTATTTGTTTTGTTTTTTCAGATAATCAATTAAGATTTTTTACATCATGACTTTATTTAATTTCTTTTCCTTTTCAACTTTCTTATATTAATATTATGTGTAAATTGCTATTAGTTACCAATGCATATAGTTCATACTATTACAACACAACAATCAGAAATAAAGGTTCTAAGAATGTCAGTGACCTAAGGTATTGCATGGGATATATAAAGATTTGCATGTAACAAATACACCATCAGTAAGATGTCATTAATTAGTATATTGTATTGTTATTGAAATTAAAATATTTCATAACTACAATGAGTAAAACAAATAGGTACAACCTCAATTGAATACATTTTGAAAATATCAGTAATTTAATTTCATGTGTAAATATTGTTCAAACGTCAGACATAAAAATACCAATAATATTATAATTTGTACAGTGGCATTACTCTACTAAAATAAATAAATGAACAGTCAACTAAGTTACTATAATATGTACAACTATTGAATGGTGGTTAAACGTTTAGCATAAAAAAGTGAATAATAATATTATTATATTATGTATCACTACTATCAGCAATGTAGTAGGTAGTAGCACACAGTTGCACATCACATGATGTTATATATATTATCGTTATTAAATAAAACTAAGTAGAAATAAATGTAAATAACATCATACGCATCATCTTCTCATTTATATAGTATGCATTGTTATTAGTTCATATTTTTTCATTCTATTATAGTTAGGTTATGTTATACTTATGAACCGAATAAGACAAAAATGTTGTGCTTATAAAACAAAGTATTTAATTAATTAATTCACTCTTTTTGAGGGGATCGATTCCCAGTCCCGAGAAATGTGTGTATTTTAAATGAATTGTTACAAAATGTATGTTTTCCAAATTATTTATTATTATGATATACAAAACAAATATTGTCAATGTTAATATATATTTAATTTAATGAACTGCAATGTATATACACAGCAGCAATAATCTAATAATTGAATACAAATCACAATATAAATCAACTGAAAGAATCGCATAGAAAGAAATACAATTATTAATTAATAGTGCTTAAAACAAAACAAATACTCTTTTGCCGAGTAAAACAATTAATATAATGTAAATATTATATAAATATTGCAATAATTACATTTATAATAGTATATACGGTCACAGTAGTAGTAATATATTAGTAATAGTAATAAAATGTCAATCATTAAAACTAATTCTCTATTAGTGTGTTAAACAATTAATAAAAATATGAAAATCATGTATACAATAATTATACGTGAAATTGTATAAAATTGACATTTATAATAATAGTAATACAATTAACTCAAATCTCGACCATTAATACAATACAACAGTTCAGGGGTGTACACAATATTATTAATATTGTGAGTACAGTGAAATTTACATATAAATAACATAATACAATGCAAATAGAATAAAGTAATTAATCAATCATTTATACAGTTTACATTAATTAACAGCGGTTCATGGTGGTTTAGTGTACAAAACATATTATTAATGTTAATAATATTTATTATTAGATAAAACAAAGAAGAAAGAAATACAACTATTAAATGGTGTTTAACAAAAAACCAAATACTCTTTTAGTGAGTGAAACAATTAATAAAATGTCAACTATGGAAAATTATATACATATAATAATTATAATATGTGAAATTGTATCAAATTTACATATTTTATAACAATATAAGTATATATTATACAAACAGTAGTAATATAATAGTAATAAGATAAAATGTCAACCATTAAAACAATATAAATTAATTAATACTAAAAATTAATACAATGTCAATTATTGTAATTTACAATAGTAATAAAACAAAGTAAATGTTATTTACATCATATAATATAGGAGAAAATGTCCCATTACAAATAAAATACAACATTTACAATAAATTGTCTGTAGTATCTGTACTATATTATCATACTATATTCAATAGTATATGGTACAAGACAAATAACACAGACATTACATACATTGTTTGACATCAGTTACGGATTCACATTATAGTGAATTCGCATCCAGAGAGAACCACGAGGAGGTTGTCAAACTTTCTCTCCGTTTAGCCCGAAGGCAAGGCCCACGAAGCACCTCCACACAGACCACGTAGAACAGCGGTGTAACGTATTAAGTTTGAAAAAACTGTTACACATGTTAGGTTTAAAGTCGCCTAGACTATCATCGTCATCTTTGATCATAGGGCGCATGTAGAACACAGACCACGTAGAACAGCGGTGTAACGTATTAAGTTTGAAAAAACTGTTACACATGTTAGGTTTAAAGTCGCCTAGACTATCATCGTCATCTTTGATCATAGGGCGCATGTAGAACACAGACCACGTAGAACAGCGGTGTAACGTATTAAGTTTGAAAAAACTGTTACACATGTTAGGTTTAAAGTCAACCAGACTATCACCATCATCTAGACTCGATCGTCGGAAGTCACCTAGAATATACTTACCACTTACCTATTGCATCACAGAACTTCCCTGTACACGACGTTCTTGGTGACGAATCGCCCGCTGTCATCGGCGTACATGCCGACTCTCACGGACTGTGCGTTTCTCACCCTCGAAAACGCCACGTACAGCTGGCCGTGAGTGAACGGGGGCGACGTCAGTAGCAAACCTACCCTGTCGAACGTCTGACCCTGCGATTTGTTGATGGTCATGGCGAACGATAACCTCACCGGGAATTGAAGGCGTCGCAGTGAGATGGGCAGGTCGTCCTCGCTACTGGACGTGAGCGGTATCTTGGGCAGGACGATGTCGTCGTCCTGTGGGTCGCCGCCCAAAATTCTCGCCTTGAAATTGTGACGTCGCAGTTGGGTGACCACCAACCTCGTACCGTTGCACAGTCGTCTCCTCGGATCGAGATTTCTGAGCAACATCACGATGCACCCCACCTTCAACGTCAGCCGGAACGGCGGCAGGCCGTCCGGTTCCAAACCGTTGAGGAACTCTGTGGGGAAATTGGCCACTTCGTCGGCCTCGTCCGCCAACATGGTGTCGACGCCGGTGTAGGTCATCTCTTCACCATCGACGCGCTCCAGCACGTCGCCGTTGACACTCCTACACTCTTCGTTGGTGGGACACACGACGACTCTCCGAGCAAATTCTTCGACGTTGGCCAACGACATTTGCTGCGGATACACGAAATCGATTAAATCGGCGGGGTCGCATACCATTTCCCGCGGGATTTGCACGGTGTCCGGAACGCCGTCGACCGCGGGCAGTCGGCCGTTGCCGAGCTGAAGCAACCAAGACGCAAAGTCCGCGTCGTTGCCCGCGCGCATGTTCCGTACCAGATCGAAGCGCTCCATGACGTTCCAAAGACCGTTTTTCTTGATCGAAGACATGACGATATCGGCTCTCGTCAATCTCCGGATCACGGGCAATATCTGTCTGAAGTCGCCGGCGAACAGCATGGTTTTACCGCCGAACGGTAATTCCGATACCATGACGTCCCTGAGCAGGCGGTCCGCCACCGTCAGTTGCAGTCCCGGCGACATGGTGGCTTCGTCCCAGACGATGAGCGCCGCGTTCCGTATCTTCTGCGCTCGCTCGGACTGCATGGTGATGGTGGAAGTCGAGTCTTCGGTGAGCGTGCCGAACGGCAGTCCGAACGTCGAGTGCACCGTCATGCCGCCGTCCATGAGCGACGCGGCGATCCCGGTGTACGCGACGCACAACACCTCCCGCGGCTGTGGTCGGTGTCGAAGCGACCATATCAGGCATCCGTACAGCGTAGTCTTTCCGGTACCTCCGGGTCCGTCGACGAAGAAAGTTCGCGACGCCTCGCGCGGGTCGTCGACGGCCGCCATCACGCGGTCGTACACCGTTCGCTGTTCGGCGTTCAAGGCGTCCACTTGTGGGGCCCACCTTGCCGCCGCGTCTATTTCTCGGAACAGCGCATCGTCCTGCTGCAGTGGTTCCAGTAGAAGGGGGTCGGCCAGGGGCAAACCGTAGTCGACCGGCGACTTTCCGTGCGCACGAAGTAGATCCTCGATGGCTGCCAGACACGCGGCCCTCGCGCGGTCGACGTCTTGGAGTCGTCTGTTGAAGTCCTCCATCAGGTTTGCTTCGTTCGCGCCGTACAACGCCAGCGAGTTTGAGGGCTCGCAGAACACCAGTATGGTGACGAACAGATACCGCAGTTGCCGCGGTGTGTCCAACGTCGCCGATTCCGTCAAACAATCCCGCCACGCTCGGTCGTCTTCCAACAGTCCGAGTGCAACCGCAGCCGCCGTGAATGTTTCGTGAACGACCCCGTCCACCGTCCTTATGTCTTGAAAGGACTGCGGGCCTCTTCGGTTCAGAAGTAGCAATCTCAAGTGGAAACGGTCCCGGTCCAGTGGGTTGACTATGTACATCCGAGCCAATGTAACGTTTGTCATCCGATTCACCCGCCGACGCCATTGTTTGACATTTTGCTGCCATGTGTAATGCGTCGGTATGTCGTGGTACAAGTACTGCCGAGCCTCCACGTTGGTCGCGTTGAGCGCGAAGAACTGCGTGAGTTTCGTGTGACGTACGGCTTGGTTCTGTAGCCGTTCTTCTTCTTGGCCCGGCGCAAAGTACACGTTCTGACGACCCTCCAGGTGAACGGGAAGCCTGAAGACCGTGTGACTTTTGTCGTGCAGTTTGTACGAAGACAATCGCCAGACGGCTTCTGGCGGGCTGACGTACCTCGAGTTGACGTACCTAAAAAGGAATATTGAAAAGATTAGTAACAATATATTGGCTGGCTCAATATAAGATGATACCGTTTGGTGTTGTATTATTATGATAATTTATTTATTTTTTATTCTGTAGACGCATAGCATTGCATTGCAATATAATAATATATTACAATGTTTAATAATTTTAATTTATTTTGAAGTGAAGCGATTTGAAACGTTTAACCATACTAAGAATTAATTTTTGAATATTGCTTGAACACTTACAGTTCTTTACTTTAACATTGAAAAATATAATGGACATTATGAAGAATCCCTACAACCGTTAAATTGTAAATTTTGTAAAGTTTGGCATACAATAAATGTGACCGATATTATATGATGATATGTTTTGATAAATAAATGTTGTAGTAGCGCACGCGTAAGACACAAACGTCTTGAGTAGCTAAATATTAATATTAATTAATATAAGTTACAATTGAAATGATGCACAGAGTTGGAATTATTAGCATATAATTGAGGTATTTAATTCAATTTATATTTTGCACTGTGAAAATAACGCATCAAATGTAAAGTGAAACTAAAAAACTTGTATCAGCTAGAATACATTATCTGTGTGACTGCGTATAAATCACCGAATAATATTATATAAGAATGGCAAAGGTATAGGAAATATTAATTTATGTCAATGAAAATAACAATCCATAAACAAACGTGTGTTATTCCGCTTGAATGAATTAGATGAAAAAATAATAATGAATATAATAAAAAATAATAATAATAATACCTAAACAACACATTAAACGTAAAGTATATAATATAGCTAGTATACAAAAGTAAAAAAAAATAAAAGGCTTACCACTACCCTAAAAACCTAAAAAACACTGGACACACTGCTAAGAATGACACATGCATAAAATATTGTAATAATTTTCAATTTAAAATCTATCAATAGCATGTAGGTACCACTGTGTACTAATGTAGACCACCTATAGAACTCTCTGTAGAAGTACATAATATAATAATACCTAAACAACACATAAATATAATATATATATTGAAGTATAGAACTTAAAAGTAATAATGAATGTATACAACTGCCTTATGAAGTAGTAAATAATTCATACACACCGAACACACTAAATAAATGTATAAAATCCACCAAAACAATCGTTATACCATACACATGTATAAATTATATATTTTTATTTATAGTACTGTATGCAATAGAATGTTTATTGTGTTTATTATACACAGCTTGAACGAAATAACGCATTAAATGTAATAAAAATAATGACCAACACATAAAATAATTCCGTGGCTTGGTGCAAGATGGGTCAATGTCGTTAAAATTTGCTTATGTTAGTTGTGTTACAAAAAAAAGGGCCAATGTCTCTAACGCTGTAGGGCCAAATTAGATAAAGTTTATAAATGTAGAAAATTACCAACATTATGCTCTATGGAATATTATTATTAAAATGTAGAAATGTTTTCACAAGTGTTTATTTTAAATTTAAGTTTTTGGCCAATGTCAAAAACAATGTAATTTTATTATTTATATTTGAAAACAAAATGAGAGTCATACAATGAAATAAAAACAAATATAATGTTTAGAGTTCCGAAATAAAATTTAAGATTGAATTCCTGAACACTGTCAAAACATGACATTGGCCCTTCTTGCACCAAGCCACATGATATTATATAATATATTATATGAGGTATTGGTGAATGTATACAACTGCCCTAAAAAGTAGTAAATAATTCATACACGCTGAACACATAAAATAAACGTATACAATCCACTATGATTATCAGTTATCACTATACCACACACATGTATACTATTATATTATCTTATGTTTATATCGCTAAGTGTAGTGTAAGGTTAAGACTCACCTTGTAGTTTCATCTGCGTTCTGCTCAATCTCCAACGTCACACGGTCGTGTCCCTTGTATATATACTTGTAGATATACATGACACCTTTTATGGACGTGCATATCTCGACGTTGATGTGAGCGTCGTACTTGGCCAGAAGGTAAGGGTTGTAAGGCACTACACACCCGTTACCGACCGCATCACGTCTTCCCACAAGTACCGTCCGGCCGTCGTCCGGTCGGCGGTACCTCGGATAACCGACTTCCGCAACGTACACAGTCTCCTCTGCGTACGCCTTCGGGAAATCTTTCGAACATTTGCCGATCACCATGCACGGACACCTCGGGTTGACTGTTCCACACGGTCCGTGTATCATGTGGGACCGCACGCAGTCGTGTAAGCGCCTGTCTGTCTCCGGGTCCGGCAAGAAGGCGCAAACCACGTCGTCGACGTCTACCTACATAACGTTTTGTAGAACCACAAAAGTTAGGTAAATATATTTAGGAGGAAAATCCATGAGACAATAATAATATGTGATAGGTATTATGTTGATCCACATTGTTTTAAATTTATAATAATGTAATGGCTTGTTTCACAACAACACAATGAATTTACACTGTTAATTTAATAAGTATTATTATGTATGACGGTTTTGACCTAATTAATCAAGGAATAACTAATTAAATTTCAAAAGAATGTCCAGAATGTATGCGTGATAGGATATTTACCAGTTATTTATTTATTGTTACGATTGGGTCGTGTACTTGCGTGTATAGCAAGTACATAATGTTTTTTAAAACCGCAAAGGAAAGGTAATTTATAAAACAATCTAAAACATGAACTCTAAGGTGGGCTAATTTCTATACCAATTGTTAATAATTCTAAGTGATGTTAGTTATGAAGTATACACAAATTATGAAATAAGAGAACAGCGAATTAAGCATTGAAGTAATGTTACTATAAAACTGATGAGAGTTATGTACTAAATGAATAATAATGTGATGACTTTTGTTTTATCACACAACAAACTCAAACTGTTAATGTAATAAGTATTACTGCACAAGTGAAAGGGTTGAAGTCGGTGTTGACCTAACGTAATAGTTATTAAGTAATTAAATTTCAAAAGAATGTCCAAAATGTAGTAAAGGTGGGGTGTAATTTAACTCTTTGTTGGTAGCAGTTAGACATCTGTTATAATACTATAATTATGTGAGTGTCTGTGAGATGTACTAACCCGCAGGTATCCTTTGCGACCTGTATTGCATGTCGATTGGATTGGTGTCGAAGATGACCAGATCGATGTGTCTGGGAGGATGACCACCTTCACCTACGAACACGGCCGCAACTTCATTTGAGGTAGGCAGGTTGTTTCGGCCCATATCCCGGGCCGCATCTTCAACGAAATTCATCCTGACTGGTCTAGGTGGCCCGGCTGCGGGATCGGCCAGGGCTCTTTCTGCCAGCCACACCTGACGCATGTTCCTGAAACGAATATATTTATATATTTGTGTTAAACACACTCCGCATGATGTGTACAAATAATTGTGAATTTTCAAAGAGCTGAGAATAAATCATATTACCTAAAATGTATTAATCAATAGTAATAAATTGGTGTATTAGTGTATCAGTGATATTGTTAGAAATAATTGTATATTATGTGTAATAAAAACATCCGATCATTCAATCCATTTAACTCTATATCAGTAGCGGTGAGAGTATAATCTATACTACATATTATATATTATAAATCTTCCATGCGCGGTCAAAAGGGGCTTAAGTCAAAAATACACATTTTGAGATTGTTATGTGTTTTATCTCTAATAAATATGAATTATTTTTTGGTAAAATCGGATTAAGTCAATATTTTTTCCTCTTTAAGTTATAACACTTATCATTTATCATATCCAATTTGGCGTTTAATTTTATTGTAAAATATTACTTTAATTTTTATCAGTTCGATTTATCAATTACAATGTTTATTATATAATTTTAATACATATATCTGTCAGCCCTTTTGATTTAACCCCTTTTGGCCGCGCACGGAAGAAATATTTGTGTGCCTGTGTGTAGGTGTAATAAGCGTAGAGAATCACATTCAATGTGTATAAAATGTATTATTAAATGTACCCCAAGATAGTTTTACTTCAAAGTTACATAAATATGTTAAGTCTTAAACATCCAAACCCTATGTCATAATTAATGTTATATCCTTAGTACCTTAGGTATTTCAAATAACTAATAAGGAGGAGTTCTAAACTATTTGCTATGTATACATTATATTAAATCATTATTAAGTGTATTATATTGGTAAATCTTTTTTTTTTTTTTTATCTACTGTAAGAAAGGTATTTGTAAAATGTATTTAGGTACTCTAAGGGGAAATTCACATTCCTAGTGTTCATAAATACAATAGTTTAAGTTTTCTTACATAAAAGCCATTGTGTACGGATTGATGCCCCGCAGCAAACCGTCCAATAAACCCATCACGATTTCGCATAGTTCACGATTTGCCCGTCGTGCAATATCGAGGCGCCGGTGGTTGGCCTCTACGGACTCCAAGAAATACAACTGACAGTTGTACGCATTTTCCGGGGCGACGGCCACCTCACGATTGGTCGTCCGATAGGTCTGACCGTGGACAATAAACACAGGCGGTCCCCGCCCTGGCAAACGCCTGTCGTGTGCGTTGGAGGCAAACGCAGCGAATGCCAGTAGGTTGTTGAACCGCCGAACTTCCGCTCGGAATCTTCGACCATCCTGCGAATCATCTATAAACAAACTCTGTATTAAATATGGTACTGGTAACAACGCGTGTTGTCCTGCAGCGACCATTTGGCCGTTGTTACAACACGTGTTGAAGTGTCTATTGGCACCTCGGCCCACAACCTCGCCTTCGAAGTGGCGGGCGTAACAATGTATGCAAATTCTGTCTAACGCGCCCACGTAGTGCCGCTCTGGAAGCGGGTGTGTCAAGCCCGCCTGCCGGTTAATGATTGACGCATGTCCTATGGGTAGTTCGACCACTAACACGTACTCTATCTCCTCTTCCGGGAAGTCGTCCTCCACCACTTCCTCCACCCCGTCGTCAACCAATTCCACGTCCTCTACCACTTCCACTTCCACGTACTCCACCTCTTCCACGTACTCCACGTTCTCTACCACTTCCACGTCCTCAACCCCCATCAATCTGGACTTCTGCCACTTCCAAGGCCTCCACCACATCCATCTGGATGTCCCCGAACACCTAAAAGTTTGGTTGAGTTTAGAGTAAATTTTGAGTTTAGCATAAAATTATTATTGTTTAACCAGGAATTAATATCGTGTTTATCAGTGTTTTTGTAACTAAGTAGGTAAAAATAAATAGGAATGTGTTCAATGTGATCAAGTTAACTACACCTATACAAAATTTAATACAATCTTTTTAGTATCTACCTGCTGTAGTATAATCTAAAATTGTCATTGTAGTAAGCAGGTATATTGAGATAGTAAAATATGTATAGTGACTTTTATTATAGTTGAATAAATAAATTTAAACTTTAAATTAAAACTTTGGTTGAATGAACTATATGTATAATAAGCCACAGCTATCAATCAAATGAAAGGTGAAACAGGTGAACAGTGAAATGTTGTTTTTATAACGCCTATGTTAAAAGTACATTTAGTCCACTGAGTCATAACTCTCATTCATAGTTCACCTGAGATTTCCAAGAGAAAAAAGTCTACCTAAATAACATATCAGTACAATGCTATAGGTTAAGATATTAAAAATGCACAGAAGAATGTTTAATTGGTTTTATAGGTACATAATATTTATAATTCACTCAAACAACAATAACTACGAAACATTGTAAAAATGTATTGCACTGTATAACACTAAGTGTTACAGTGAAATTATATGATAATTTAGGGTCTATGCTATACCTAAATCTAAGCTCTGTCTAACCTAACATCAATACAATCTATTGTATTAACTTTTTAAATAATATAAACATTTCTAAGAGTACCACATGTTAAATGATAAATTGCCTATACAGTACACGACTTACTTACCTAGGTCAGTAGTAAGTAGCAGTAGTATTATTTTGTTCATTGGTTGTAAATACCCAACAGAGAGTTAACTGTGACTTACACTACCTATAGGAGTGAATATACAGTTTATCATTTTAACAAAATGAATAAAAATAAACTGTAATTTAATACAGAATTTTAACTTCTAACAATAAAAAGAAGAATATAGTAGTTGAACGGGCCGGGAGCATATCGCACCCTTGGTACAAGACCGCCACAACTCAAAATTACGATGTTTTGAGTAAAGCATACAGTTCGATAGCTATTATTTTTCTCTACTAAATGCTATACTGCCACAAGTCGTATCACAATAAACGTATCCGTAATACATTTGTGTCAGTATTGAATTTATTCATTTTTATAGTAAAAGAAAAATAATACCGCCATATTTTGACTTATTGCCTTGTTGCGTATTTGTATGTTTGTTTTATTAGAAACATGAAAAATCATAACTGCCTCATTTTGATTTGAGGCGTTTCAACTTAATAATTCTCAACTGGATTTGTACCTTTGAAAAAATTAAAACTGCCACATTTCGGTTTGTGGCAGTAATAAATTATCAGCCTTTTGTTTTATTAGCCACAATCTTAATAATGGCGGTATTGATTATAGTGATATGAGAATTAATTGATAATGTGGCGATTATATTTAATGATAACCATGATAATAATCTGATATTATACCTAACCGTGACCAAAGTAATAAATTGAAAAACGTGGATTTAGATAATATTCTATTTTAATAACATTATAAAATAATATGTAGTTACTATTAATATGATTAAACTTTGGTTTGAAAACAATGGTATAAAAACTGTATTGATAAAATATGATAAACATTTCATAATTTTTATTTTAATAGTGAATCATTAAATATTATAATATTATAAATTATACTCGTATTGTACTTAAACGTTGAAATGGCAAAACGTTTTACGCGTAGCTCCAAAATGATCAATATCGTGCAAAATTCTAGCAATACAATTTACGAAGATAATAACGTATCCAATGTTACTACAAAAAAACGTAAAATTAATAACAATATGTACATTCAGTCTGCTAAAAGAGCCGGTATGTCGTATAATTTTTTTTCATACATAGTAAATACGTTATATTTTATTAGTTGTAATTAATTATGGTTTATACAGAATTGTTGTCAGAACAAAACATACCTGTTATGAATCAAAACTATAAAACTAAAGTCCAACTATGGCTTCAGAGTAATTTACAAAATACAGAGTCCTTTTCATTATTACCTTCAAATCCAGGTGAAAAAATTCAAAGGATGCTATAGGTAAGTAACTTATATATTATTTTCAATTGGTTGATAGATAATTAATTATATTTTAAGATAAAATTCTATTTTGTATCTTCATAGAACTAACTACTATTACAAGTTGTGTTGATAATGTCATGGTAAAAAATGATGATTATACTGATTTACAAAATGAGACAACTTCATTATTAACTTCAAAATTAAATGAAAACAAATTAAACGATGCAATAGGTAACATAATATTATATTGTTTTAGTTGTTTGGTAGGGAGGTACCTACTGATGATACTACTTAATGATATTTTTATATTAAACTATATTATTTTTTTAACTTAACAGAACAAACTGGCATTACACGTTTTGTTGATAATATAATGGTAAAAAATAATAGTTGTACTGATTTACAAAATGCAGAGTCTGCTTCATCATTAACTTCAAAACCAGATAAACAAAATATAGATTTGAATGGTAAATATTTTAAACATTAAATATTTTCTTTTAAACCATAATTTAATAACTGTTTATTTTAATTCATAGAATACAGTAGCAGCCACTCTGAATTTTATGACAGTGACAAAGATAAAGATTGGGTGATTGAAAATAGGCAAAAAAACTTAATATCACTTGATTCATCAGTAGACGAGGGTGTCAATAATAATGTTAGAGATATTGAAGCAGATGTTGTAGCTAACCACCATCCAGAATTAGAAAATATTGACTTAACAACCACAAATGCAGCAATAAGTAAGCAAAATTCTCGCAAAAAAGTTAAATGTATAAAAAGTTGGACTAGAGAAACTAGGAAAACAAAAAGGAATCTAGGAGAGTCTTACCAAAATTCTAAAGGACATAATATAGATAAAAGAAAATTGCAACCTTCTTGTAATTCTACATGCAAATATAAATGCTCTTCTAGTTTGACTGAGGAACAACGTGAACGAATACTACAGGCCTACTGGAAAATGGGGGATTTAACTAGACAAAGAGCATTTATAGTTAAATCTACAACTACTATTGAACCTAAACATCAGTATAAAAAGGAAAATAGTAACCGTGCATCTAACAATGCATTTTTTTTATCTCTGGAAGGTATCAACTACAGGGTTTGCAAACTTTTTTTTATGGCTACTCTCAATATTGGTGATAGAACAATAAGAACTGCTTTAAAAAAAGGTGGCTATAACAAAGAATATGTCGAAGGTGAACTAAGAGGAAACCATGGGAAACATAAGAAGCTATGTCCTGAAATAGTAACCCTAGTCACTGACCATATAAATGAATTTCCTCGTGTTGAGTCACACTACCTAAGAAAACAAACAACAAGGCAATATATTGATGGTGCTTTAACAATTGCTGAAATGTATCGATTATTTTTAAAAAAGTGTGAAGATGATGGAAAAGTATCTTGCAAATTTAGTACCTATTCTTATATTTTCAATACACATTTTAACATAGGCTTTTTTATACCAAAAAAAGATCAATGCGCATTTTGTGAAACGTTTAATAATTCAAATGAAAGTGACAGATTAAAAATGGAAAATGATAAACACAGACACAAACTTGAAACTGAACTTTCTAGGAATGAAAAACAAAATGATAAGAACTTGGCAGAAACAAACAAAGAAAAAATTATAGTGGCCTGTTATGATTTGCAAAGCATTTTGACAACACCTTCTGCTCAAGTATCCAATTTTTATTACTCTCGTAAGTTTGCCACTTATAATCTTACTGTCTATAATATGGGTATTACTGAAGCTCATTGCTATTTATGGAATGAAGACCAGGCCAAGCGTGGGGCTAACGAAATTGCAACATGTGTCTATCAGTTTTTAATTGAAAATTGTTTAAATAAAGATACAATATTCTATTCTGATAATTGTAGTGGTCAGCAGAAAAATAAATTTATGGCCACTCTTTATTTATATGCTGTAACATACTTGAGTATTTCTTCTATTACTCATAAGTACCTAATTGTTGGACATACCCAGAACGAAGGGGATTCTGTCCATTCAGTCATAGAAAAACAAAAAACAAGATTATTAAAAGCAGGTTCTATTTACTCTCCTCAACAATGGGTAACTGTTATTCAATCAGCAAAAAAAACAGGAAAGCCTTTTAGAGTCCATGAATTAAACTATCAACATTTTATTGATTTCAAGAAATTGACATCTAATATGGGAAACAATTTTAACAAGAATACATTAGGACAAAAAGTTGTTTGGAAAGATGTAAAAGTATTGAAAGTTTCTAAAGAACATCCTGATAGACTTTTTTATAAAACATCATATGAAGAGAAGGATTTTGGTGAAATAATAGTGATGAACAAAACAAGAAATGCCAAAAGAAAAAGTTGTGATTTAGAGTTAAGTAAACTCTACACTGAACCACCAGGTATTTCAAAAGAAAAAAAAAAAGACCTAATTCATCTTTGTGAAAGTAAATTGATTCCTGAAAACTATCATTATTTTTTCGAAAATTTGAAAGTATCAAATTCCTGTGTTGCTGAAGTCAATGACGAGAACAGTGATTAGTATTTTTATTTTTACTAAGTTTAACTATTTTTTGAAAACATAATTATATAATATAAGATAAATAAGACTATAATATATTCAATTTTATCTATGATTCATAAACAATTAAATTACTTTTTTAATAATAATATAGCCATTTGTATAAGTATAAGTTTTATAATTTGTATATCAATAGATAAAAGTATTATTCACCAAAGAAGAAGGAAAAGTCTTTATTTTTAAATTTTTAATTTCGTTACTTAATGATATTATGTAAAAGTTTTTATTATTATTTTGTTTATTCAAATGTTATTACTTTCATTAGGTACCTACATATTGTGTTATTACTTATAAATATTATTCATCAAAGATGAGGGAAAATACTTTATTTTTAGTTTCTATACTTAATGATATTATGTAAAAGTTTTCATTTTTTATTATTAATTTTCTTTATTTAAATGTTATTACTTGCATTAAAATATGTGTTATTACTTAAACCAAGTCACAATAATAGAAACAATTATTTTTAAAAATGTCTTGTGTAAATTAGTACCTAGTTGTGTCATGTGAAAAAATTACTTTTTATTATATAAGCAAACAACAGACTGCCACATTTTGTGTTGTGGCATTAAATGAAATTATTAAGAAAATCAAGACTGCCCCATTTCATTTTGTGGCGCATAAAATATTTGGTTTGAAATGAAATACCGACACAAAACTAAATGTGGCAGTTTTGTTATTCCGATTCCTATTTCTAAACTGCCATAACCTAATTTACCTGTGTCTGATTGAGATTTAACGAAGTAGATCAATAAACAAATATTAAGTTTCAGGTAACATGGATAATTGCAAAGTATTAAAACCTAAGTTTTAAAAGTAACGATTTGGGAGCAGATTACAATTTAAAATTTAATTTTCTCAAAACTATGTTTTCTGAGTTGTGGCGGTCTTGTACCAAGGGTGCGATATAATCTTAGATATACGCGCGCCCGGTCACCAGCTACTTCGTAGCGCAGCACACACCGACCGACTTGTGTAAATGTGTGTACGTGTATATAGCGACTCAAAGGAAGTGGACGGGGTCGCCGAGCAAAACCAGAGAGTGCTTGTGTGTGGTGGGTGTGTATGTGTGTATTTGTGTGTAGGTACTTAAATTCTAGACGAACGGGTAACTCTAATAAAAATGGTAACTCGGTTGCTGTGTAATGACTAGTTGCCGTTTAATATAAAATTTGAATAATAATGGTACAACTTTATCTAAGGACACACAAAATATATAAAAATCAAAAAGGATATGGTATAATAAATAGCAGCCCTGTGGCATAACAGAGTATAATAATGTTTTTTGGCCCTTCTGGTCCAACAGAATGAATTATAATATGAGTACACGGCCCTTATGGCACAACGCACGGACAGCCAAATAATAATAAGCACAGCTCTAATAGCTAAGGCTTGTACAAAATAACTAATATAAATATAAAATTACAAACGGCCCTTGTGGCACGACAGAATAATAGCAACTATATTATATAACCCTTATGGTACAACTTTATCTAACAATAATAATACAAGGAATACAATATGTTTAAAAACTCACGGTTAAGTCGGAGCACTGCTGGCCAGCCGCTACCGGCACCTGTGATAACACTAAAAATTCGTACAAAAAAATAATAATTGAAGATGACGGCGATTTGCGCACGACAGTACAATAAAAAAGGCGGCGATTCGCGCACACAAAGTATATAATATAATAAATGTGACAATTCGCGCTCATACAAGATATGTAATGTGGCGATTTGCGCTCACACAAGATATGATATAATAATTGATAAAAATGGCGATTCGCGCCGACATGAAGTATAATATTTTTTTACGGCGATTTGAGCGCGTAGAAAAAACACTGTTGTCTATCGTTAACACACTGGAACTCGTCAACAACATGGAGCGGACTAACGATTTCGGCGGCCGTGCTAATTCTTAACGTCGACGACCGACCGCACATTATCTACATATTATATAATTCACAGCTGACTTATATAATTAACATAAATAAACAATAATAATAACTCAATACAATAAACCAGATAATATTATGTGCGTGTGTGTGTGTGTGTCGGTGGTGGTGCCTACACGCTATTGCCGTATTGTCACGGCGGCGACAGTAGTAAATATGTTACACTGTAGTACAAACAAAGTTAGTTGTATAAATTGCTAACAATAAGACAATAAGTGAAATGATAAAATACTTATCCAGTATACAACTCACAAAGAGTTGTGTACAGAAACAATGCATATAATATGTATCTAAGAGCACAGTGAATAATTAAGCATGTAACAAAATTCAACCGTAGGTTAGACACTACTTATTGTCATTGGATGTGAAATGATATCATTGGTACTTACAAATAAAGGGGAGTAGACCTAGGTACTAAGTAAGTAGTAGTAGTAGTAGTAATAATATTGAGAACTGTGTAAGAAAACATTAAGTGTTCTGTTTAGGTCAATATACCCATAGTAAAAGTTGATATATTAGTGTAGTTATAAGTTAATGTAGATATTAAAATAAGCTTGACCCAGTGTTTGATATGCAATTGAAACCTGAAACAGCAATTGAATGTCGTTCTACAATTAAATTTCTATACAATTATAATATGCCATTATAATAGTATAGTAGTACAGAAAAGTATAAGTAGGTAAAGAAACAATGTATATAATATGTATCTAAGAGCACAGTGAATAATGAAGCATGGAAGGAATTTAAACACTACTCTTTGATAATTACATACTATGGAATAAAAGTAAACAAATTAAATTAAATTAGCACTACAGACATTTTTGTCGAATGATAATTAAAAAGTGGGCTGCACTATCTAAAAAAGGTATATTTTTACTTTACCGGACACCTTTTTTTTTGCAATTTTTGTAATTGAAATATATGTAGGTAAGTACGCTGAAAACGATGGTGAAGTCAGAATTTGGGGCTCGGACTTAGTTTCGAAGTTATTGGCGAATGAAGTTCGCTATTTTAAGTTCACTGTGCCTATCATGAATATTGATGCTAGCAAAGCACACTGCCCATACTACGCGGAGTCGATGATCGCCCACCTTGTCGTGGTGACCCCGCCCGACCGGGCTCATGCCCGGCGCTAAGAGGCGTTCAAAAACTGTCCGGAGTAGGCCGACTCCGGACTTCTAACCCCTGGCATGGACAATGCAACCGCCGATAAAGCCCGCCGGCGGCCAGAGGGTGTAGGGCTACACGGGGCAGCCCCCCAACTAACAACAATATGAAAACACAAAACAAAGATAAAGATGCTACTGATACAAAGGCCCAGGAAACCTTAGATCCGGCAGGTGTGGGTGAGCTCCTGCTAACAACCACTCCGAAACCAAACCGCCGTCGGCCGCGCCGCGACCGAGGCCGGGCGCGACCGCCGTGTGAGGGCACGTCGTCAATCATCTCGACGCCGCGGGGCCCCCCCACATCCCGAAGTACCATTTACGCCCCCGTTAGGTAGGCACATCAATGGTGAGATGTTTGGAACGAGCTTTGTCGGCTGTAAGCCTCAGCTGTGATTCTTCCAGGATTTGGGTCGTGTACCACGGGCTCGCGGTGGGCCCTGACCAGCGGCGCTCGCCGCCGGCGCGGTGGCCGCGACCCCCAAGTTAGAGGCTCGGTAGCCTGATCCCTTTTAGTCGCCTTTTACGACAAGCAGGGAATACTGTCGCTGAATTCTCGACGGCCCCAGCCACTGGGCCGTACTCCTCGCCCCTGGCGCATGAGCACGCCCCAGGTCAGGACGCGCTCGAGCGTGCCTCACCGCTTGTGCCACTTGCTCCTTGCGTGCTCATCTGAGGCACCCCGAGACTTTGCACTTACACCGCCTGGTGTGGCTGCGTCCTGACCTCAAGATGTCTTCATCTTTGTTATCGGTCCTCTCTATTTCTTAGACTGTCATTCGCAAATTTGCGTAGCGCTTCATATGTCCTCTGGGTCTTTAGGAAGGCCCCGTCCCTAGGCGGCCATCCTTCTCCTTCTTCGTTGAGGGTCTTTATCAGCTTGGCTCTTTGCTTCTCGGTTCTCTTACATCTCAGTAGCACATGCGCCACTGTTTCGGCTCCACCGATGGTGCACTTGCAGTTCGGGCTGTTTACTAATTTGAATCTGTGTAATTGTGCCAGGAAGTCACCATGTCCTGTTAGCATTTGTGACGTGTAATGGTCCAGGCACAACGGGAGCACGTATCGTCTTCCTACGTCAGGGACCATCTTTTTCGTCCATTCTCCCTTATCGGACTGTTCGTATCTATCTTGCCACGTGTTCAGTATTCTAACGAGTTCGGTTTCGTATACGTCCTGGGTAATTTCCATCTTACGGAGCTTTCCTCGGAGCACGGTGTTCTGTATCTCTAAATCAAGAGGTAGGACTCCTGCCACTGCCGACAGGCAATTCGTGGACGCTGTCCGATAACAGCTAGTTATGGCTAGTAGTGGGTCTCGCTGCATACTGCCCAATAGTTTTATACTTTTCTTGAGATTACAAGCTTTCCACCATATCTCCGCCGCATATGTGATGCGTGGCAGGAAGACGGCTGCGTATACGGTCCTTGCGGCGTTTCGACCCATGCCCCAGTTTGCGGAGGTCATGCGCCTTAGTCGCATGAACATATCTTTGTTCTTTTCTTTCAATGATAACACGTGGTCCAAGTAACTTTGCCTTGGGTCCAGAGTTACGCCAAGGTATTTCACATTTTCACTGGCCGTTATTCTCGCCGAGTCTGGTTGTGATCCGAAACCCACGGAGTAGTTCGGCTTCAGTCCGCCTTTTATTGACATCAGCTGTGATTTTCCTGGGGAGAACTGTAGGCCATTGGTCCTTGCCCAATCCAGCAGGCCGTCCAGATACTCTTCTATTCTTGTTAGGGCTGTTGGGGGTCTTGCTGCCCCTACCAAAACAGCTATGTCATCCGAGTATATTATTACCTTCGCAGTGCTTTCAAGTGCAATGTCACCTACAGCTGTCATCGCCACTCTCCATAGGGTAGGTCCTAGTTGAGATCCTTGAGGACACCCTCTCTCAAGATATCTTCTGTATGTTCGTCCTTCAAGGTTGAGGTTCACTGTCCTTTCCTGCAGATAGCTCTGCACTATCCTTAAAGTTCTCAGTGTTGAACCTTTTTTCTGCAACCTTGATAATACCGGGGACCACCTCACGTTGTCAAACGCCCCGGTGATGTCCAGGAAGGTTCCCAGGACATGCCTGCATCTATTTTCATTTGTCCATTCGTATAATTCGCTGATTGCAGTTGTGGTGGACCTTCCAGACACAAACCCGTGTTGTTGTCTGTGTGCATCCAGGTCTGTTTCCTCAGCCAGGTCCTGGATGATAAGCGTCTCCAGTGCTTTTCCTAGTACTGGCAGCAGGCTTATGGGCCTGAAAGGCTTGGGACTTGCTAGGTCCTCCTTGCCGGGCTTTGGAATGATTACCAATTCGGCTTCCTTCCAGGACACTGGGAAGGTGGCCTCTATAATGCATCTTTCGAAAAGTCTAGTGATTTCGTGTCCTATTATCGGCCATGCTTTCCTCAGTATTTGGGCCGTAATTCCATCTAATCCCGGGGCTTTCCTCGAACTCATCCGCCAGATGGCGGCCTTTACCCTATCTACATAAATTGTCTTATTGTAGACATTGAGTGGTCCTTCCCTTACTACGTCAACGTTATCGGTTTCTGCGGGGAAAAAAGGTCTCTAGTAGGAGTTCAGCCGTGTCATCCCAGGTTGTGGTCATATCGCCGTTTGTATCCACCATGGTGCTGAGGATGTTCGGACGCTTAGTTCCTTTTTTGGCCCACCTAAAGGCCTTGCCCCACGCATTAATGTTAATGTCATTTGAGAAGCATCTCCATGCGGCCATCTTTGCCGATCTGATTTCTTTCAGGTACGCGTTTCGTAAGGCGTTATACTCTGGTTTATTCGTTGTATTTAGTCCATTTCTCCTATTTCTATCCAGTATCTTTTTGAGTTTGGTAAGGTGGTCATTCCACCAGGGTTGCTTACCGCTGCGACGCTTGCAGCTCCCAGAGGGCATTGACGCTTTGGCTGAGCTTTGGATCGCACGCACCAACGACTTTGCGAAGGCGTTTATTGTGGTCTCGTCTATTTCTTGCTTATTTTCCTGAAGTTTCGTCGTGAACTTGCTCCAGTCCGCTTTCCTTGTGTTGTACATGTTATTAACACCCTCTGGCAGCCGTCGGCTGTCGATTTTTAATGTGTACATAAGCGTGTTGTGATCGCTGTCAGTATTGTTTGAGACTGACCATCCGCTGATCTGATCTGATATATTTGACGTGGAGAGGGTTACGTCGATGTTTGACGATCCCATTCCCTCACGTTCGTATGCCATTAGTTGTGTCCGTCGGTTTGCAATTCTAAGGTCATGGTCCTCTATTAGGCCTTCCACCGTCCGTCCTCTATCGTTTTGGTCTGCGCAGTGCCATAGTTTCGAGTGTGCGTTTATGTCCGCACCTATTAGTACCCGCCTTTCGTTTTCTAATATTGTATGTAGTTTCTCAACGAAACAGAGTGTCGGCATGTTGTATTTAAAATATGCCGACACCACTGTTATGGCACACGTTTCGTCTTTTTTACTGATTTTGATTGTCACAACATAATCGCTCGTATTTATTATTCGCAGTTCTTCATTAAGTATTATGACTGCTGCCCCTGCGCGGTCGCCTTTATGTATTTGTCTATTTTCTTCAAACGCATAGACCTTGTGCTGTTGTATCAGCGGCTCTTGTAGCAGCACTATGTCGATCATGTTGCTTTTGCAGTAATCTTTGAGTTGTAAGGAGGCGATCCTACTTTTGCAAATGTTGAGCTGGACTATCTTTAGCGTGTCGGTCATTTAGTACCGAAGTCTGTGCGCCTAAGGAGGCTTCTCTTTACCTGACCCCTTTCCTTACATGTTGCGCTAGAAGCCTTGTGAGGGCCTTTACAGTTTGCGCATCTCACTTCTTCCGCTTTGCACGTGCGGGAATCGTGCGCACCTGCACATTTTCTGCACGTGGGTGACTTTTGTTCACATCTCAGGGCTGTGTGTCCATATTGTTGGCAGTTGTAGCATTGCGGGCTGGAGCTGTGCACCTTGCACCGGCAGCGGGTCATGCCTATATATATAGATTTATTCTCTATTTTTGCCAAAACGTTCGGAGGCGCCTCTATTACCCAATGTACGACATCGCTGTCTCTTGGGCCCAGCTTGTGAAGAGGGGTCATACCCCCCACGTCCTCTTCGGTCAGCCCGAGTTCTGGGTTCTGACCCACAAGGCACTCGGCCAGCTCTTCCTGGGTGATTCCGCTGTCTACATCGTACAGGATAACACGAGGTCTCCTCGGGCTTATCTCAATTACGTTTTCGAGGTCCTTTATCACCTCCAACGTGTTATTATCGTCACGAATTATTATAAGCGCCTTGCCACTTACGATGGTTTTCGCTCTCGGGTTCCTTAGCCTGGTCTTAACCGTTTCCCGGATTCAGGTTTTGGCACTTGCCACCGTGAGCTCGGTATTTCGACCATGAAGCGCGTCGTGGCTTTGGTGTTCCTGCTTTTTTCCAGCTGTTTTTTCTCCGCAGCCTTGCTAGATTTGGGCGCATTGGCAGCCGTAACTTTCGGTGCGCTTGCTGCCTTTTCGGAGTAAGTCGGTCTGGAGACGGGTGCTTTGCTGATCGCCGGCTTAGCGTTTTTTAGCGCTTCGAGCTCTGTCTGAAGGCGGTTAGCCTCGGCATTCTTATTATCGAGCTTCTCAATGAAGCACGTTAGACTCATTTTTTGGGTATCTTCCTTACCCTTCAGTTCGCCTTGTAATCTGGCTTTATCGTGCGTTAGACTATTAGTGACTTCTCTAAGTCTCGAGAGTTTGACCATCATTTTTTTCCGAGATTAGGACACCCAGCTTCTTCCCTTTTTCCTGCATGACAGTCTGCTCAAGCCACCCAAGGAGGTCGTTGAGCTCTTTCTGTTCTGCTGACTTATTTGCTGTTCTTGGCTGCTTAGCGCTATGTTCCCCTGGCGAGGGCGGGCCGCGCTTCAGGCCGATGCCTGCCGCAACCATGTCACCACTTGTACTACTGCTCTGTGACATTTCAACGACATTTTCATCATCGTCATCCTCGTTCCCGCCTCCCCTTAGCCTTAGAGGGTCAGAGTAGCAGTGTCTGTTAATTGTGTCCGTGGGTGTGGGTTAATTTTTATTCACTATCAACTACAATTCTTATACATTATATAAGAATAAACATTTTTGGACTTCACTCGTCGTCGTCGTCGTCGTCACCGCCGCGGCCGTCATTAAATATAACATTTTCGCAACAAATATACATTTTTAATTTAACTTAGGTGGATTTGGATAGCAGATCGAGGGATATTTTCGTTTTTAATTACCTGATAAAGTGGATAACCTCGCACCGTAATCTCCATAAAAGCACAAGTTTCAAAAACAAAAACATCAATCTTCATGATAGGCACAGTGAACTTAGAATAGCCAACTTCATTCGCCGATAACTTCGAAACTAAGTCCGAGCCCCAAAATCTGATTTCACCATAATTTTTTTCGTCAAAAATATGACAAAGTCCCCCCAAAAAAATCGCAAAAAAAAGGGTGTCCGGTAAAGTATAAAAGTTCCATAAATGATACTTGGCAAGCTGATTTATACTGTTTTTATAGACCGAAATCTAAAGATAGTGATCCCAATTATAATTTAAGAAATAAATATAATGAAGTTAAAGTTAAAGATAATCATAAGGCATTGTATAAAGCTAATAATGGCTTTAAATATATTCTTAATGTTATTGATACATTTTCTAAAAAAGTTTATTCTGTAGCTTTGAAAACAAAAAGTGGATTGGAAGTATCTGAAGCATTTTCACAAATATTTAAACATAGTGTACCAAAAAAATTACATGTAGATAAAGGTAAAGAATTTTATAATAAAGATTTAAAACAATTACTAAACAAATATAACATTACAATGTATAGTACGGGCACCGATAAAAAGGCATCTATGGTTGAACGTTTTAACAGAACATTAGGTGATAAGTTGAAAAAATTAATTAATTTAAATAATGTATGGATTACTGAATTGCCAAGGATTATTAAGACATATAATAATACATACCATAGAACAATAAAAATGAAACCTGCTGATGTAAGTAAGAAAAACGAGAAAGAACTGCTTTCCACTGTTTATGATTATGATATTTGTAATTCCAAACCGAAATTTGAAGTAAATGATAGAGTAAGATTATCTTCAATAATTGATGTTTATAGAAATAAGTTAAAGACAAATTGGTCAAAGGAAATATTTACAATTGAGAACATTTTTAAATCGAATGTAAATTATTATAATATTTGTGATGTAACAGGCACGTTTTATGAACCGGAAATCTCGTTATCATTGTTATAAACTTCTTCCTAGTGACATATATGTACGTTCTTTCTGTTTAGTTATATCATTATATAAATCTGTAATTACTATTTGATATTTTCCACACAGATCTTGGCATTTCTGGTCAGTACATAAATTTGTTATATTTTTTATTTTTTCCCCCAATAGTTCATATTTCGTGTTATATTCTTTTAATGAGAAAAACATTACAAGACTGTATTGAGCCCCTATTAATCTAACTGGCCCCAAACTCTCATATTGTATTCCCCTGCCAACTCCATAAGGCTTATATGAAAAGTACTCTGATGTATTTATTTCGTCAGAGTCGACATTATTGACTAGAAAACTCGTCACCATCACCAATCTAAAAGTATAAATTATATTCATATTAAACTAACTATCTTATTATAATCTTATAAAATTAAAACCATCTTATATAATCCAATATATCTCTAGCATCGTGTAAAAGTTTCATATAATCTATTAACCGTTTACATAAGGTATTTGTGGGTGTTACTGAATCTGATGACAAATCGTACATAATTAGTGTTAGAATTCGCGTAATTTTGGTTATTTCGAAAGTAACCAAATGGTTCTTCCATAAAATTAATCGCAGTATTAATATGTCCTATTAAACACCTCGGCGTGTGTTCCGGTACTAAAGTATATGTTTCATGAATTTCTTGTTCGATCGCCATTCCTAGTTCCACAATGAATTTTCTTTGTCTGTTCCTAAAATTAAAATTTATTTTCATCGTATTTATTTTATTTGTTATTATATATTTTTTTATTAATTTTTTACTAGAAAGAAAACATGGATCCCAGAAAACCTGATGAAACCCGGATTCGTACCTACGTCATTCGAAATCGTGCGTATATATATTTTTTTTATTTATGAATTTATTTAATGCATTTTTTTTCATCATTATTTTTTATTAGCTCGAGGTCCAGACATAACGATGGAGATTGAATGGCCAGAGGGGTTTACCCCTCCACCGGACCATGTTGTGCGTGCAATTCTTTTATCGGACGATGAAGATGATGATTCCGATTAATTAATGTAAAGAGAAACTGATTATTAGACTGAATTAATTATCATATATATATTTTTGTTTAATAAATCAGTTTTTAATCTTCATCTGAATCACCTTCTATTGGAATAAAATTACATTGAGTTATTAATTATTTTCTGAGAATAAGTTTTTATAATATAGTAGGTCTTCTGGTTCCGGAATAATGTCGATAAAATCTATTAGGTCCTGACAGTTAATTTTTCCCAAATCTTCCATTCTGTCATATCTTGCAGAAACGTTTTTATGTTATGGGTAATCTCATTTAATTCCGCTTCGGTGTATGGTACGGTTAATTCATTATTGGCTCTAGTTATGTGCCCTATAAAACAGTTTGAAAATTGTCCTATGCCTAAATTGGTTGTATTGTGGTTTCCGCTTATTATTTCTTTCTCCAATTTCAAAATGAATGTTCTGTTTCTATTCCTAAAATTAATATAATTATTCTAACTTAATATTGCTATATACCTACTTATTATTTTTATTATTACTATTTTTTTTTAATTGACCTGTGCGTCATTATAATATTTTTTTACTTTATTTCTATGTACAGTAATGACCCTGCAGCCACGCTGTATAGCTACATTCTCGTTCCCTATTACTGCTGTGACCTCGTACGGTCCTAACCAGATTGGATCGAGTTTCGTTCTATGATTATTATCTTTTAATAGTACTAAATCATTGACGTGTAGTTCTTGTGGATTTTCATTTTTATCATAAAGTTCTTTACTTTTTATTTTATTTTTAATTAAATGATCTCTAGCTATCTTATGCGATATTTGCATATTTTCTTTTAGATCGAATATATAATCGTCGTAATTGTAACGTGGTTCAGGTTCTGCTTTTAATCTAATCGGAACCTCCAACGTACGTCCATAGACTAATGCGTATGGTTGAAAATTAGTAGAAGTATGTACCGTTGAATTATATACAAAGAATGCAAAGGGTAGTAAATGATCCCAATTATTTAAATTCTTATCTACATAATGCCGCAAGTACTCGGCTAAAGTCCTATGAGCGCGTTCTACGGGGTTACCCTGCGGTCTGAATGTACTTGTGTTAACCTTTTCTATCTTTAATATTTTACAAACATTTGCAAACGTTTTCGATAGGAAATTAGTTCCTTGATCCGTGAGTATTGTTTCTGGTATGCCGTGTACACAAACGAAGTGTGTAACAAAGGCTTCCCCAACAGTATTTGCCTTCTGGTCAGGAAGTGGAATTCCTAAAGTGTAACGTGTCAAATAGTCCTCCATCGTTAAAATGTATACATTATTGGACAGTGTAATCGGCAAGGGCCCTACTATATCCATAAATATTTTTTCGAATGGTTTGGACGAAGTGGATGTAATAGCCATTGGTTGTTTTATGTGCCGATTTGATACCTTGTTAACCTGACATGACGTACAATTCCTTATATATTTTTTAACATCTTCTTTCATACCCCTCCACATAAATTTTTGTCTGATACTTTTAGTAGTTCTATTCACACCTAAATGTCCGCCTAGTTTTGAGACGTGAAATTGTGATAAAATGACTGCTTTTTCTTCTTCACTATATTCTACATTTGCACATGTAATTATTGCTATATCTGTATTGCAAAATATGTATTGTAACATTGACCTTATTTTTTTCCCTTTCTAAATCATCGTGATCGTGATCGCCTATCTTGCTCATGGCTAATTTATTCAAATTGTTTTCCTTACAAAATAGTTTCAAATTTATTAGTGATACATACATGTTTTCGTAAGTGGCCTTCTGTCGATCTTTGTTTTTCGTTACTAAGAATATTATAAACCGGTTTTCATGTTTTAAGTATGGTGTGTCCCCTATTACTTTACTAGTCGGCAACATTGTACCATTTCCAAATTGTTTTTTTAACTGATAATTTGTTCCTGTTCTAAAATTATATTGCTTGGCAATTTCTGACACTATATTATATTCTTTTGGTGAATCTATTACTGTACCTATAGTTTCTTTTACATTACTATTTGTGATAATTTGTGTTTCTAATTTTTCGAGAAATTGTTCGTATGATTCGTTTTTTTTTTCTTGAATAGAATACATGCGTGTGAGTGCATCTACATTTGAATTTAAAACTCCGGGTTTGTAACGTATTTCGTAATCGTACTCTTCTAATTGTATTCTCCATCTAGCTAACTTTGATAATAGATTTTTCAAATTAAAGAGCCACGTTAATGGACGATGGTCACTAAGTATTATAAACTTCCTACCGTATAAATATGGTCGAAACTGTTTTACTCCGAATATTATCGCAAGACATTCTAGTTCTGTTGTTGAATAGTTGCCTTCACTTTTATTTAATGTGCGTGATGCATAACATATTGGCAAATCTTTACCTATTTCTCCTTGAGATAAAATAGCCCCGAGTGCTTTATTACTCGCGTCTGTAGTTAATAAGAAGGTCTTTGTTAAATCCGGATATTTAAGAACTGGTTCTGAGCATAATGCTGCCTTCAAGGTATCGAATGATTTTTGACATTCGTTACTCCATACGAACTCGTGTCTTTCTTTAAAAGATTGGTTAATGGTTTTGCTATTGCACTATATGAATTTATGAATTTTCTATAATAGAAACTTAATCCTAAAAATGATTTAATGTTTTTTACAGTTGTTGGTATTGGAAATTCTACTACTGCTTTTAATTTACGTTCGTCGGGTTTTATTCCGTCTTTCGTAATAACGTGTCCTAGATATACACATTCTCTTTTTAAGAAATTGCATTTATATGGTTGTAATTTTAAGTAGCTTATTCTTAATCGCTCGAAAACTTCTATTAACTTTTCGTTATGATCATATAAATTTTTCCCATATACTATTATATCGTCTAAGTATACTATACTCCGGCCCACGAGAGAGTATTACCGTTTTGCGCATGCAGACTGACGGCGGAGACCGTTCCGATTCCCCATTTCCTCCACTATTTCCGCGACCGCTATACACCGTATAGCGTTGAGCGCTGCCGACCGATACCGAACAGTTGTCGGCACATGCCGAGTAGTGGGGAATGCGCGGAATCGGACGAGTTTTCGTCGGGCGACGGTAATACTCTCTCGTGGGCCGGAGTATAAACATTTTATTCCTATTAAACCTGCCAGAGCTGAATGCATAACTCTTTGGAAAGTTCCGGGACTCGTCTTCAAACCCTGTATCATTCGTTTGAAATGCCAGTGACCTTGGTTAGTCGAAAAGGCTGTTAACTCTCGTGAGTCCTTTTCCATCAAAATTTGGCGTGTGGTAATCTTTAAGGTCTACGATAGATAGGTGGTTGATCCTTTTTTAACTTAATAGAATGTGTGCCTACATTGGTAAAGGTTAGAACATCTCCTTCCAAATGAAATATACTATTGTATCGTTCACATATCTCATAAATGGATTGTTTTTCAATGTCATCCATGTGGTCAGTTATTATTATTTGTTTCAAACGTGCTATTCGCTCATTGTGATCATTTGTCGATTCTACATTATATATTTCGTATTCGGTATCAAAGAATATTTTATTTAAATCGATTTCAGATATATTTTTCGTTTCTTCCGATATATTCAACATGCTTACTATTGCCCTACCATTATTAACGATAGACACTGTACTACTGCAATATACGTCTTTTACTAGTTCTTGTTTATGTATTAATATTTCCTTGATTTCTATTAGCGGGTCAGCTATCTGTATTCCTACAATAGTTTCAGTCCGCGGATTTAATTTAATAAAACTGGTTTTGTCGGTCTCTTTGAAATTTGTTAGTGTATGCGAGGTCGTTTGAATAACTAATTTGTTGTTTGCTACATCGCCTATTGCGTTATTTTTCGACAAGAACTCGTTTCCTAATATTCCGTCCATGGGTATTGGGAATCGTACACTCACGATATGAAATTCTGTTTTAATGTTTTCGCCATTTAATTTAATTAATATTGATATTTTCCCTATGGTTTTTGTGAGACATTCATTTATACCGAGCAGATTTATTTATTGAGTTTCGGCTACTTCTAGTTCGTCGCGTAAGCAATTTATTTTGAGAATGTTTACCTGACTACCTGTATCTATCATTAAATGTAACTGGTTTGTTTTTGCGGCATAAGAATTGAATGTTATATGATTATTTTCTAGTGTTGCGAATATCTGAAATATTCGTGCGTCGGTTGTTCCGCGATAATCTGGTTTATCGTGCGAGTACCGCGTACCTCGTTCGATACATTGGCGTTTCCCGAATTATTTCTACTTTCATCGTTTCCCTTTTTATAACACGAATCTATATTATGACCGTTTTTATTGCAATATGAACATGTAACTGTTTGTGTATTATAATTTGTCGGCGGTTGCGTAAAATTATTTCTATTAGGTGGATGGTTGTTATTGCCGTTGCTCGTGTAGTTAGGTCTCAAATTATTTCTACATTGTGATGCAAAATGATTTCCATTGCAATTATAACACCTTCTGGTGGTATATTAATCGGTTGAGAGAAGTTGTTTGCTCGCGGATAATTATTTCGTGCAAAATTATTCGGCCTTACAAAGTTATTTGGTCTAACGTTCCTGTTGTTCCTATTTTAATAATTTGATCTACGTTGATTATTGTTTTGTGAATAACTACTCGAATAATGGTTCCTATTTTCCTGTTCTAATCTGAGTTCCACCTGTTCTGACATAGCGAGTTGTTTCGCGATCTCCAGAGTTTTAGCATTACGAGATTTTACTATCGTTCTAATCTTTTCTACTAATCCTTTAATAAATATTGCTAGAGTTTGTTCCCTTAATGTTTCATGTATAATTTTTGCTTCTGCAGAATCTTTGTTTAATGTGCTTACGGTACATAACTGATCATATAGTTTCTCTACTCTATGGCAATTATCATTTACATCCTCATTGTGATTCATTCTAATCGAATTTAATTGAAGTTGTAACGACGATGCATTGGTTGTCACTTCGAATGCATCTGTTAAATACGTTTTCATATATTGCCATTTTGTTACGTTTTTATATTTAATCATTTCTAATGCTCTACCCGTTAATCGTGTAGCAATATATTTTACTAATATTGGTGCACTGTTTGTGTCGACTAAACTTTCTGCCATATCACATGCATTTATGAATTGATAGATATCGTCTATTCCTGTGCATATTGGAATTAATTTGAAAGCGTCTTCTAATTTTATGGTTTCGGCCATTTTTTTAGTGCGTGGTTTAGATATAGAACCTAACGACTGATGTTCAAAACTATCTGTAATTTGGCTACGTGTGACTACTCCTTTTCCTACTTGTGGACTTGGTGTTTTACTTGTGCTACCTACTAACTGGGTATCTACTATAATATTCAACTGGGAATTCTGTTGGGCTTCAAACTGGGCTTGGGCTTCTCTCTGGGCTTCTAATTGGGCTTCTTCTACTACACTAGTGTCATACAATGAATTAGCTACGTTCAAGGGAGATGTATCTTCGCTGTACATAAATTAACTTAGCTACCTATTTAATACGTTCATAATCATAATAAAACTCAATAATAATTCAACAATGCCCTATAAATATAATAATAACTTCAATAATATGCCCTCTAATAAATTCAATAAAGTTCAATAATACTTCAATAATAAAAATGCCCTCGATAAATAATAATCAATAATAACTTCAATAAAAACATGCCCTCAATAATAAAACTTCAAATAAACAATATGCCCTCAATAAATCTTCAATAATAATCAATAAAATATGCCCTCAATAAAATTTAAACGGTTTACACCATTACACTTATAATCAATTACCTAGATTTATCTTAATATGTCTTAATTATGTTGCATACGTCTATGTAACAAATTTAAATAACTATTCCGTCGCAATAATGCTGCGTTCATGGCTGACGATGACATGTTGCCGATGTTGATGATGCTGCTAATGGATTTGTTGGTACTGCGACGTGACTTATTTGTTTTTTTGTTGGTTCCTCCTGGAGTTGTCTTCGCAGAAGAGTGATCAATTCTTCGTTGTTGACAGTAGCCTTTGACGGTTGCCTCCTTTGTGGAATCCTACTTCGACTGCGCCAGTGTTACGTACGGCCCTTCAGGGATCCAAAAGCTGATGTACTTTTATAAATAACAATAGTCAAATTAGTATAGTAATCAAATGTATTTTATTAAACCAGACAAAATGAGCAGAACAGTCGTGTTGAATGTGTAGTTGAGTGAATTGTAGCTCTTTCTATAATTGTTAATCTCCGTGTAATTATGGGTGATGGCTGGTGGCTAAGCGAGTCGTGTGTTGTTCACGTCTCTGGATACATCTACTCAGGATGTCTCGCTGTCCCCTATATATATGGTGGCGGCGTCCTTTGAAGTGAGCGGCACGTGTACAGTCGTTGATATGGACCTCACGAATAAAAGTGGTATTTAGTCGTAAACACTTTTGGGTACGTGATACATGGGTATATTACGGGTACATGATATTACGTAATCCCATTACAATATAATAATAGTATATATTATATAGTCTAATTTGTTGTAAATATCAGAGTATTGATTTGTGTCATCTAAATATTAAATAATAATATACTGTATCATATTATAATAAATACAGTAGAACTCCAACTTCCGAACGTCATACTACTGGACGTAATTATTCGGACGAGAAAAAAAAGGCTATTTCTTTTAATAGCTCATTAATCGTAATCGTATTATCGTTCGGCGTCGTTATATTTCCTTATTCTGTCATGTTAATCGTTACCTTACAATGAAATTATCTAACGCTGCGGTCGCCGATTATTGTTATTTATTATTGATTATTATTATCGGCAGCGCAGACCGCCCTCCCCCCTTTACCTATTAGTCGATCGATTAAACCGTTTGTGATTTTACCATTCTCGATTAACACCAAAAAAATACTTTTGATGTGCGTTCTAAAACACACATGATTTAGTTTCGATAACAAAAAATCTCATCATCAGGGGTGCGTTCGAAAACTCAACTCTACTTAACACTATAAAAAAAATAATTACCCAACGTCGTTCGGGAACGCAGAGTTAACTCCCCACTACCGTTCGGTAACGCAGAGTTGTTGGACTCCGGGTTAACTCTTTGACCCCGAAAAATAGGTAGGTTGTTTTAACTCCACTGATAATGATTATTATCTATGCAGATAACAAAAACAATTTTCCCTCTAAATACGAAATACCGCTCCGGTTAATCAAATACTCAAGTCGACTTAAGCTAGACAGCCTAGACACTGCGCTAACACTTTTAAGTTTTAACTACTGTGTGTCTGTGTTATAGGTATTCGACTTTTAATTAGTACTATTGTCTATTACAATTTACATTCTTAGTTCTTACATTCTTAACATGATCCTCATAGTTGAATTCAAAGGACAAGAGCATCAAGTAGCTGATGAAATGTATACTTTTTTACAAAACGGTAACTATAGAATGTAGTATTATTTAATGTACTAGGTATATGACATGCAAATATAATTATTGTGTTTTGAAAATTATGTATTTTTTATGTAATATGGGAAATTATAGTAAATGTATCATAAGATTAGATTAATTCACCAAGATTTAATATACAAAATTGTTATTTTTCTATATTAGATGCAGAACAGTTAAACAAATATATTTTACTTATACTGAAAAACAATATGTCGAAACCGAACGGGTGTGAAGTTGGGGGATATAGCTAGGGGACTATTTTCTCGGACGTCTAGTGATAACAGGCCTTGTATGCCTTGTTGCGTTTTATTATATTCAAGGCACCCGACATTTGTATTACCGTCAACCACAAGATGGCGCCATGAAATTCACTAACATCATTATGTGCCCTTATATTAATGCGACCGACCAGCCCAGGGGACCATGTTTTCGTACCGCCGCGTGCAGGTACCCATGCGCCGTTTTTAATTTTTCCGACCAAGTTCCGGAAGGTGGCGACGCATTAAACTTATATATTCGGAAAGCCAGGAAAATTCTCTATAGGACGTTTATAATTCAAAATTGTTTAAAGCTTCCGGGGACATAGTAAAATGCGACCGACCAGCCCAGGGGACCATGTTTTCGTACTGCCTAGGTACGGGCGGGTGTGCCGTTTTTAATTTTTACTTTTCTTTATTATTATTATGAGCCACCATAAATTGGTGGCTTCCAAAAATTGATTAAATACGAATTAAAATAGAAGTAAGTACAATTATTAATAAATTAATACTTACTCTCATTTTATCGTGAGTTGTTTAAAACGCGGTATGTTATATCTTTGTATGATTCACTTCTCGTTCGAGAGGAGTTTTTGATGTGTAAACATCTATGCTATCGGTTTGTAGTACGACCTTCTTGGGGAATCGAGCGTCAGGCGTAATTCATGTAGATGTGACTGCTTGAGTGTGTATGTGTATGTGTGTGAGGCTATTGCGCACGGTGTTCGCGGACGTCACGCGCATAGAGGGGACCGCCGGGCGGAGTGGGGTGTCAATTCGTACGGTGTGTTGGCAACACACACGGACGCCGTCGAATTTACTACTCGTACTACTACTCCGTGCAGTTTGGTACCAACACCGCGCCGGGGTGCATATTAGCATTCTGGGGTCGGTCTCGGCGGTTATCATTTTAGCCTTCTGATTGGTCGTTTCTACTATCTATATAAAAATCTAATTTTCTTATCATATTTTATCATATTATATTCTAGACTAGTTAAATTTCGTTCTAATATGTTTTCTGAACAAGATATATGTAAATGGTATTAGTATTTAGTATTTAGTATTCATATTAGCATTATAATATGTTTTACTTGAGACATAGGTACAAAAAATGATAAATACATTATTCTATACCTAGTTAAACCAACATTTTTTTATACCAGTAGTATTATACCTAATAAAGTAACAAATTAATAAAGTCTCAATAAAGTTACTGCTTAGAGCATATTATGTTATGAACAATTAGTTGTCAAACAGTGAAAAATAATTGCTAATTATTATTGTGTTTTATAAAAGTTTATAATGAATAAAATAATAATAATAATAATAAGTTTATTGTGAATAACTAAAAAGGGAGATGCTAGAACACAGAATACCAAAACTAAATACTAAAAAACAGTTAAAAAACACAAAAAAATGATAAATATATTAGAGTAAGTAGATGAGTTTCACTTGTCCAATCTGCTAAGTCATTAAAAAACTTAATTCAGTTATTAGATTCTGACCTGAGAAAAATATATTTTTATTTTTTTATATACCTACTATATATTCAACTTTCATCCATTTACTTTGCTTACTGTAGATTTATATTTTTAAGACCTATCACTGAAGTTAAAATTAAATATGACAATTATTTCAATGACTTTAGATAAATATTTATCTCCTCTATAATGATTAATAATAGTTATTTAACTGGAAGTTAACAACATAGGACATATGTAATATTTAACAGTAAGGTACAATATTTTTAGAAATTAGGGTAATATATATTACTTATATGTTACAAATAATATAAATTTAATGGAAAATTCAACTTGGCAGTTTTACATTTTATGTAATTATAATATTTTAGAGCAAATTAATGAATGTTTTAAAAAAAAAATGTTGGTATTATTTTTATTATTAAAAATATAAATACACAGACAAAAAAAAAACTATGACGTACCCAATAGTTTTTAAAAAAGCGGGTAAGTGGATGTCGCTCTGCTGCACAGTAGGTTACAAGTTGGTAACTGTATAATGGATTGTTTTAAATTTGAATTCAATGATATCATATCATTGATACGAAAATGTGAATGCCATTGTACTCACGAATGATGTGTAAACATCTTAGCTGTAGTACGACTTTGATTGGGGAATATAATGTCATGGTTTGAGTGGGAATTTGTATAATACATATTATACGATACAAACACGGTTTCGCGCGTATACGTAAACGAGAATAATAAATAATAATGAATCGGCCGACGACCAGAGCGCGTTCGCACCTACCAGACTCATGAAAATAACAAAGAAAATAATAGATAAGCAACTCGCCTGGTTTATTGGTTCTGCGATTTTAGCGCTATGGCGACGACACACACACACACTCAAGCAGTCACATCTACATGACTTACGCCTGACGCTCGATTCCCCAAGAAAGTAGCATAGATGTTTACATATCAAAAAAATACAGAAAAAGTAATTATAATAATTATATAAAGTACCTAAGTATAGTAATTATAAAATATGTAAATAATAATAATAAAAAATATGCTTTATAAAATTTGATGAAAATAGTAAATACATAATAGGTTGATACTAGTAATAGCAATCAATGACCTTTGGCATTTGGGACATTTTTCCTCACATTTTCGGTTACATTTCTTTTTCTTTTTATTACATTTCTTTTGTTATTGTCTGTTTTCACTGGTCGTCCTACTAATAAACGTTTACTACCACTTGTAACACCTGGCTTTCTTTCTTCTACTTATGGTAGTAGGCTGTACATGAATAGTTGCACGAGATCGATGTCTTAGTGATATAGTACTACCAGCAGTACTCAAAAATGATTCCCAAGTAGCAATCGACTTAACTTTCTTAAGCGATCTAAATATTTAGAGAGTACAGAAACTGAAGTATTACTTTTACATTTTTCAAAATTTGTTTTAATTAATTCTTGAATCTGGTTAACATATTCATCCGACTGTTGATCAATATTATGATTATCAAGATGATCATCAGTTTCAACTACAGTATTTCTCATTGGAGATGATAATACATTATCTTCAACAATTTCTGTTGTTTCTTCACTAGATTGACAATTATTTTTTTCAAGATGAAGTGGCTTATAAAATTCTATTTCAGGTACATTCTCTTCAAAAGCTAATTTAGCTAGCATATAGCGAGAATCGACAGTAATAGCTGGTAAATTAGGCATGGCTCTGTTAAAGTGATGGTATACTGCTGCCTGATGCTTGCAAAAAGCTCCCAAGTTTCCTTTGGAACAAGTACAAAATCCATGAGTAACATCTACTTCATAATAACCACAATCGGACTATGATGGTACTTTAAATATGTATATTGTTAGGCAATTTTTCTATTGAATCTTTATTAATATTAACAGCTCTTTTTATTTGATCTTCAAAAAGCAATCGAGCTGTGTCATTTCTACCATTAACAAAAGTCCTTAAACGTCTTAAGTAGTAATCTTCAAGGCCAGAACAAATAAAATCCACCAGTGCAATGGCATTATGTGCCTTATTTCTAGAGAGTACTATGTCTTTAAAAATCCATACATTAACTTCACTAAAATTATTGGTCTGATTACCATGGACAGTAGCATCTCTAAAAGCTAGACACCATAATTCTTTCCTCGCCCAATAATTATTCATATATTTCACCCATTTTTCATACTTAAGAGGTATAATTTCATCACTTATACTATTATTTATAGTGTTTGTTTTGCCAATAGCAGTAGTATAGGGCATTGTGAGCACTATTATAATCAGTTGCAATTAAGGGGCCTTAATTCTTTCTGCTTCGCTATCATCAATTATAAAATGTTTTGGAAATCTTTGGCCAAAAAAACTATTAGGAACTGAATCTTTCAGTAATGAAAATGCAGTCTTATAGTCATCAACTGTTTGTCCTTTTGTTATAAACATGGCCAGAGGAATAGCTCCAATACCACATGATGTTAGCATAAATGTAACAGAATGACTCTGAGTATCACATTACGCAGTACTGTCTGCAAAAGCAATATCTTTAGAAAAAGCTAATTGATGAGCTCTTTGCATAATAGGAGTGACCACTAGTATAGCAAATGGATTTTCATTAAACCTTACAATTATTCCACATTTTTCATAATCGGTTTTCTTATCTTCAAGTTTCTACAAAATATTTATTTAAGAATTAAGTAATACAAATTTAATATCAGTTTTACAGTGTATTAGGTATTGTAGGATATAGATTATAAAAATACATTGTCCATTGGTAATTTTAAAAATGAAATATTTTTTAAAATTTTTTTAATAAAAAATAAGTACCTAATTTAATTATTTAATGTATTTAATTAGATTATTTTTACTTGGTAACAATATAACATTTTTTTATTTAAAAATAGGTGGTGCCGGGGTAGTCGCACGCTAAACACGAGTCTGGTAGGTGCGAACGCGCTCTGGTACAGTCGTCGGCCGATTCATTATTATTATTAATATTATTTATTATTCTCGTTTACGTATACGCGCGAAACCGTGTTTGTATCGTATAATAGTATTATTATACACTACGACTGCTCGCGCGGACTCGTTTTGTGCGTCGTCGTCGTGTCTGTACGAGGTTTTACTATATAGGTATTAATATATTACGAGGTATTGAGTAACTCAAACATTACTGTGGTTCATCAATTGAAAAGGTAATTACTTTTAATTTAATTTAATTAATAATTTCAATTTTTAAAACAACGTTAATGCTAAAAAAATCAAAATATTATTATTTCTTTTTTTGAATATAAACTATCCATAGAATTGCAGCTGTATAATACACAATAAAATTCAAGTTTTGCTATTGGTTTTCAGGTTAGAAAGCCGGAATCATGTATAAGTATATCGTTAGCCTATTTAGCAAACGGCGTAACTCCAAAACACCAAATTTATGAGAAACTGTTGAAATATACAATTAATATGTAGTTCATGTAGTCAGCCTTGACACGTGTGTACAATATAGTAACTAGTTATGTACGAGCATAAGACTCGCACTCTTCACGGGTGTAACATGACCTCGGTCGTGCATATACAGTATGTCCCAAAAGTCCCGTATCACCCTTAATATCTCCATGTAAAATCACTATATTTAAACGCGGTTTTTTTTACAGTACTAAGTATGAAAATTCTGATTGAATGGCATAAAATTCATTTATTTTTTTCTTTGAATTCAAAAATTTTCAAAAAAATTTTTTACGCATTTAAGAATTTAAAATTTTTAAGATAGCCATTTTGTTGAGCATATTTTTAAAACAGTTCAAAAAAAAAAAATACTAAAATTAAATAAAATTTGACCAAGTTAGAGCAAGTTATGTTTTTGAATAATTGTAGTAAAAAAATAAATTATTGTTTCACATTTCAATAATGGAATATCTAATTTCAGCACACGACAATACTTTTGCATTCCTAATTTATTTTTTTACTACAATTATTCAAAAACATAACTTGCTCTAACTTGGTCAATTTATATTTAATTTTAGTATTTTTTTTTTTGAACTGTTTTAAAAAATATGCTCAACAAAATGGCTATCTTAAAAATTTTAAATTCTTAAATGCGTAAAAAAATTTTTTGAAAATTTTTGAATTCAAAGAAAAAAAATAAATGAATTTTATGCCATTCAATCAGAATTTTCATACTTAGTACTGTAAAAAAAACCGCGTTTAAATATAGTGATTTTACATGGAGATATTAAGGGTGATACGGGACTTTTGGGACATACTGTATATAGGGCCTTTGATGTATGTAATATTCACTTGCACAGGCGTCGTTGTACAGAGTGTATACGATGTGTGTGTACTGTCACAGTTTAATTGTCCAGTTGTACGTTATTATATATTATACTTATACATAATCATATTGTCGTGTTATTACTTATTATATTAATGCTAACATCGTTAGTCCGTCAAGCTTCACTTTCAACAGAAACCATTATTTTAAAACATGTTATTTATGTTGAATTTACATTAATACATTAAATAATAAAATTTTATCTAATTTCATAATCAAGAAATTCAGTCTCCACACTTTGCAATGTCTGCTCACGAAGTTGATGAAGAATTATCTGAAGTGATATACCCGTCAACGAGTGTGATTCCTCCGAACTCCCCGGGCGAAGAATACTTTGATGATGTCCAAGCCCAGAGAGAGTCCGAGGATAATCATCAACAGCAAAAAAACGAACCGTGAGACAAAAAAAAAGACAGCGCAATGCTCCAGAGAGAATTCCGACAAAAACGGACTTCTGAAGAAGTAAGAAAAAGGAAAACTGCAGATGCTGCGTACATGCGAGAATATCGTGCTCGAAAGAAAAACGAGTCTCTACACTCTGCTAAAAAAAGATCAAGAACAAGAACCATTTCTGAGGGGACCAACAATCCCAACTGTCGTATATGATCCAGTATTGCAACATGCTGAAGCTCACCGCCATTTTAAAGAGAAGTTTTTGGACAATAATTTTGGATATGCATGTTCTGTGTGCGACTGGTTATGGTACAAGAAAGACCTGACACCTGCACCTATTAACTGTGTGACTATTCTTTATCTAACGGAACAATATTTTACGAACAAGTGAAAAGGTTGCAAAGTTTAAATAGTGAGTTACAACTGCGTGTGTGTTAAAATAAAATGTAATTTTTTTAGTTTATAATTCTGTGATGGCTAAAGTGATTGAAATTAAACGTGGAAACAAAACACTAATACTAGACAGTTTTAAATTTTTTATTGGATCAGTAAACAAAACTAATGAAAATATTAGTTGGCGATGTATTAAAAAAAGTTGTTTCGAAATAGTGTATACCTACTGATAACAATATTATGAAGTATTATCGGATCAATCAATTATACATAACCATGAACATGATAATAATTTTTATATTTTTTTTTTCAAATTTTTATATCTGACCATTTACAATTATACCATAATAAATATTATATTGTTTTTAATTTTTTTATTTTATTTGGTGAAAACGTATATTGGTGGAAAAGGGAAAGATACACTTTTGGTGGAAACGGGCAGTTTTAATCTCAACATTGTGTATAGGCTGTATAGAAGTATTCCAAGTATGAATTCAAACATATTTCAACAAAGGTGGGTATATCGCAGTGCCGGACTGGGTAGGGTCTGGCCCATAATCCCAAATATAATAGCGGCCCTACTCTCTGGTGATAGGCGTAATTATTTGGGGGATGAAGGGGGGCTTAGCCACGAACATTTTTTTTTGCCCCCAAATAATATACCTAATGATATATTATAAAAGAGAGTCATCTGAGAATCATTTATGATTTATTCGTCATAGAAACTGGAACCATTTGAGTTTTTTTATATTTACTATTTAGGTTGTGTAATCTGTAATTTTTCGGTAAAAGTATGAACTACTTGTATGAAAGACCTTTTATTAAATTGTCTAGTCTTAGCTATACATATATTTTAATATTTTAGAAGTTTTGAACTACAAATTAACTGTGGTTAAATCCCGCTTAGGTGGCCGCCATTCCCCCATCTTCCCCTACACTGGGCATCGAAGCTTATGACAAGAGTATTTTTTCTACCACAAAAGTTAAAAAGTTACAAACATTTTAAAATACTTCAAATAAACGTATGAAATTATTAGACTGGACAAAATAAAAATAAATTTGTAACTAATTTTCAAGCACCCCCCCCCCCCCCCACCCATTGAAAAATCCTGCGGACGTCACTTGGTCGCTGTAATGGATGGTGTTAAATTTGAATTCAATGATATAATATCATTGTATAAGAAAAACGATTCTGAGCGAAAACGGTCAGTCAGCCTATGATTACTAAGTATATATTTCGATGATATTATTATTGTGAATAAAATAATTTATATATTTACCTATTTACCTATTTTCAATCCTTAGCTATAAAAGTTTAACATTTTATAATTTTTAACAAAAAAATAACTAAAATAGTTATTCTAGGTTATTTATTATGTAATTCGTCCAGATTTGAACTTAAAATGACTATCAAAATAAAGTGTCCTGTATTTTTTATATTTTTTGTTAACAGAATTAACTACTTACGTGAAATTAAATCTTGTTTTAAATTTTCAATCATTAGATATAAAAGTTGAACATTTTATACATTTTTAACTACAAAATAATTATTGAATTTTAAATTTGATAAATTTTGTCAAAATTCGATCTTTAAATGCTTATAAAAAAAAAAATTGTGACTAAGGATTTTCAATATTTTTCATCTGCCTTCGAAACAATATACTTTTAATATTTACTTATGTACCTACCGATATAATTGTACTAACAATAGGCACCGGTCCAAAACCCAGCCAAAGACAGAGGCCCGTTGTCCTCTAGGACTGTAGACCACTGGGCCAGTCCGGCCCTGGATATTTGTAATGGATTGTGATAAATTTGAATACAATTGTAGTAACCCGTCGCTCTCACTTGATTAGTTACTGCACACTTCTTTAACGACGAATGCACGTACCCGTCGTCGCAATGAATCGGAGGATGGTGGTTGAAGTGAAGGTAGGGTAAGAAGTTTAACACAAAATGTTGTTAATTATTGATATATGTTTATTAACACAAAACTAATAATATAGTTAATTTTAAGTAAGTTGAAATTTGTCGACAGAATAATAATTCTACCGGAGAATAGTTGTAAATTAATTTGTACTTGATGTGGACAGCGATGCGGCTGTTTCTAGTCCGCGACCCACACAAGTATTGTAAAGCACTGGTAATTACTTCTATGTCTGAAAAGTCTGTGAAACAGGGCCCCTATTAATATGAGACATGCCCGGGATTTAGGAAAGGATGATTGACGTCATAGGAATGGCGTGATGCGTAGTAGATCAGTATTAACCAATGAGGCGGCAGCCTCAGTGGCCTATTTTGGTGGCGTGATGTTGTTCAGGCCACCTAACCTTTGGAACGCCATTTTTGTGTAAAAACGTCGGTTTACTACATTCCTCCCTTGTAAGAATGATACTTCGTATCATAAAGATGAAATGGTTGGATAAACGGAATATGCCGTGCTCCGTGGTATTAGGGCTTCCTGCTTGATTACGTCTCTCGGTGTATGTCCGGAACTTCCTTTGGATCTTGCAGTAGAAGCACCTCACATATTGGGCGTACACTTCTAGGATGTAAAGGATATATTTCAGGACACATGAGGAAATCACTGACATGTTTACATTGACTTCTATCGATTTCGTCATAGGTGGAATACATTTCTTTTGATTTACTTATAGCTAAATACTTATGATTAGGTTTTACATATAAACAATTATTTTGGTCACAATTTGGTATTGGTATTAGCTAAAAAAGAGTTAATTCATGTTGGTATACAAAAAAAAAATACATTTACAATAAATACAATTTTGTCATTGGAATAATATATTGTAATGTCTGAGAGATGTATGATGTATGATTTATTTTTTAATATTTTCCCCACCGAGAAAAATAAAAACTTCGTAATTAAATTCTTATCTATGTTATTATTATTTTATACCTATTTATTATTTATAGAATTTATTAAAATTATCATAATAATTAATAACCTTATTTTTTTTCCATATGTAATTGGTTATCTTAACATTTTTTTACCTACGATAATAATATAACAATGACTAGTTTATGACTACTTATAACAATAAAAGAAAATTGAAGGATCCTATAGCTAAAAATATATATATGTTATGACACCGAAGTGTTCATAAATCGGTCTCGAAATATTTTTTTTTTTATTATATACGTGGGGATCCTATAGTCCTTCCTCCCCATCTTTATTGTTATATTTCCGTTGTCATCCGTAAAAAAATGTTTTTTATAAATAGTTACTGCTATATCAGTGTTTCGGAATATGTAACGGAACATCGTGCGTATGCGCTCGTAGCAGGTCAACGTTGTTAACCCTTCTAGCCTGATTGTCGAGAATTGATTAATTCGTTTTTCAATACAATATATTTTAATCTCTTTAATAGCGTCGTAATAATTCTTGGTGTTAATTGTCGTATAATGATTATTTTTAAGATTGCAGAATATCACTAATTTGTCGGTTTGCTCATTCGAAACAAATTTATTATTATCATTAAAAATTACCTGCTGCGGTAAATCGTTATTGTTTATTACATCTCTTATCGCTGGATGCGTTATTATTTTATCATTTGAAATAGGTAAAATTATATTTTCATTGTTTTGCGCGTGTTTTATACTTCCCTCTATTTCAGTTATTTTGGAATTAAAAATCGGTTTAGTTTCCGCTTTTTTAAATTCTTCGAAATCGCTAATTGGCTCATCATTGGTAACAACATGTATACGTGATAAGCAATCCGCGTTCGAATGTTGTGAGCCTGCCCTATAGATAATTTCGT
>CARXXK010001121.1:0-60776 GCA_949089665.1 Macrosiphum euphorbiae
CTACCTAAGAAGAATAACTTATATTAAATTTACTATTATAAATATTTACCAAGTCAAATTAACATGACAAAATTTAAAATTTATATCATTTATTTTAGTGGTTTAAAAAATATTTTGTGAACAAAATAATTTACGTTAAAATATTTTATTAATAATTCCAGATCACGTAATTCATAATGTTTATTAGTTTAACCATTAAATATAAATATTTAATAGTTTTACGTTATCTTAAGTTAAATTGTTTGATATTTGAGAAAAATGTTTTTAAAAAATTGATTTAAATGTTTTATTTGCAATTTTAATCAATAAAAATAATAATTATCGTAAAAACCACTATAACAAAATGTTATATTTTTGAAGTTGGTATACGCATTGTTGCGATTTTATGTTCAAACAAATTTTCATTTTAAAATTCTCGTATCTAACATACCATCAATCGACTGGTCGATGCAGTTGTGGTTACGGTCTTGACGACCTTGGCAGATTGCACTTGTCCGACGACGACGATGCTCATGGATACTTTTTCTGCCCCCATTTTTGGTTTTTGGTTGACTTTTGAGGATAAAAGTAAAAACTGTAAATAAAAAAAAAATTTATTATTAATTTGAAATAAAATTAAAACAATTAATGCCGTTTCATACTTACCAAAGAATAGGTCTGCACAAAGGATGCGTTATGCCGGAATCGAGATCTCAGACGCCTTTATATACAAACCCGCCGACCGATTTTTAGTGGGGCGGCGTCGTGGCGTGATTATTGTGATATTACGAGAATTGTTTATTTAAAAAACATTGAATAAATATCTAATCTCGGGCTTTTACATATCGGGTTCACATTGGCGAGCGACGGGCGACAGCGACGAGCGATGAGCGACAAGGAATTTCCTAAAATATATTTAACACATAGTTCCAAATGGAAGTGTTTATATTGGTCGATGGCGACGGGCGACGGCGATCGGCGATGCTCGAGCGACGCGATCAATATTAATCATGTTTAATATTTGTCATCATTTTAAGAGCGATATGCACTTTATTTTCATATGAAACGTGAAACCGTTCAATTGTTGTAACTAGTTTTTTTTCTTAACTTAACAATTTAACTTACACAATGAGTCAGTATAAATTTACTTCTGCGCAAAGGGAAAATCTAATTTCCGAAGTTCAGTTGAGACCAATTTTGTGGAATGATAGACTAAAAGATTACAAAAACGCAGAAAAAACAAAAAAAATATGGGCTGAAGTGGGTGAAATTTGTGGTTTGACAGGTAAGTAACTAGTTAGCAGTTAGCAATACATTTCTGCTAAGTATTTTATAAAATATATAGATATAAAATAGCTAGAAGCTAGTATTTTTTATTATTCGAATACATAACCTACTCCACCTACGTAGGTATATAAAACATGTATCTTATATGAATAATATTAAAAATATTAACTATACATATTATATATAATTAATATTTTTACTTTCTGGTTTTAGAATATTATTTTTGCATTACTAAAAATACAAATTTGAACACGAACATACTTGTAAACAAAATGATAATTATATTTTTGACTTGTAGTTCAAGTTATTAAGTATAAAATTATAAAATATAAATACAAGTTAAAAATATAACGAAATAAAATAAAACGAAATAGTTATTTTTATCGAGGACCTAAAATAATAATAGTACAACAATACCTAGTTATTTTTAAAGTGATAATTATATTGACTGATATAGTACAACAAAGATAAAAAAAACTGGTGATTTAAACTGTAGACAAATGTATACTTAAATAATATTAATTACAATATAAAATAAAACAAGTGTAAACTAATATTGTCACTAGGTAATAATAAATATGCGTATGTTATTATTTAAATATTTTATTATGTTTTATTAATTAAGTATATTAATGTTCTATAAAAAAATTTGCGAATTTTTCTCTCACTTCTTTTGCTTGTTGTGAATAATTTGGGTTCCTTCCTTCAAAATGATTTTCTGTCTCGTTTTGATGACTTCCTTGATTTTGGGTTATGTGGTAATAGTCAATATCATTATCCCCATCTTTTGTCCTTATCAAATTATGTAAAATACAAATACATTTTATTATTATTACAGCTCTCTTTGAATCAACCTCAATATCTTTTCCTAGAATTCTCCATTTTGCTCTCATTATTCCAAATACGCATTCTATGCATTTTCTGGCTGCCGATAGTCTATTATTAAAATTTTCTTTAATTTGATTCAAATTACGACTAGGATAAGGTCTTAATAAGTAAGATTTTAACGGATACGCTTCATCTCCGATAAACACAAATGGTGCTTCAATGTTTGTTCCTGGTAGATTTTGGTTCGGTGGTATATTTAAACTATTTGATTCCAAATGTTTGAATAACGACGAAGAGGCAAATATCCCACCATCGCTTTGTTTACCTCTTGCCCCTACCTCAATGGTGATAAATTTCTTTTCTGCATCGGCTACACCTTGTAACACCAACGAAAAATATTTTAAGTAATTAAAATGACTTGTACCGGAATTAGCAGGACATTTAATTTGACAATGTTTGCCATCAATAGAGCCCAAACAATTCGGAAAATTCCACCGTTTGTAATAATCAGTTGCTATTTTTTTCCATTGTTCTTCTGTGGGGACTGGCATGAACTCTTCAACCAACTCTTCCCAAATAACTTTACATGTCTCATGAACTATTTCAGACACTGTTGACACTCCCATTCTCATAGTTACTGCCATATTTCTAAATGATAGACCAGTTGACAAATACCTAAAAATATATTATTTATAAATAGGACTAGAGGAAGTGGTTACATTTGCATACTTTTTTTTTGGGCTATTAAATTTATTACTAAGTAAGCTTTAAATTAACTTAACGACCCTAGGAACTTAGAAAAAATATTAAAAGTTTATAGTGCATATTTTTCCATACTGAGTGATTTTGTAGTTTAAAAGCATATTTTTCAATTTTATTCAAATTTTATAAATTGTTAACTTATACTTTAACTTATTAATTACATTTTTTGTTAAGTGTCTTAACACGATAACTAGTTTTAACCAGTTTTTGACTAAATCAACTTTTTTATTTTGCTGTAACTTCAAAATTCAAAACACTTAAATATTTGATTATAATATTGTGAATAAAGTTATTAATATATTATATCCTATTTAAGTGGAATCTTGTTTTAAATTTTTAATCCTTAGCTATAAAAGTTGAACATTACATACATTTTTAACTAAACTACGAGATATTTTTAATTGTAAATTTGATTTATTTTGTCAATATTTGAACTTTATATGCTTATAAAAAAAATTGTGACTTTGTATTTTTAATATTTTTCATCTGCCTTTGAAACAATATATTAAGAGCCTTCTATTAAATGTTCAAGCTTTTTACCCAACAAATAAAATTTTATTGATATTTATAGAAAAAAAAAAACTAAAATACCTAATTGGAAACTAAAAATGTTTGTAAACAGCTCAAAATAAGTCAAAATATGTTTAAAATGTTATGGTGTATAGAAAATGATACACGCACATCATTGTAAAATCAATACATTCATTAATCCGCTCAGAATCTAAAATTGTAAGAAAAAAATAAGATTTTTCTATTATATACGCATATTTAGTACCTATTAAGTGCATTAAGTTCCGAGGCCAATACTTATAAATTATATAATAATGTACCTACCTATATTATAAAAGTGATACTAATAAATTATATTTAATTAAATATCAAAAGCCCGGATCTATTTCTATAAAGAAATTTAAATATTTTTTTATTATAATATTTTTACTACTTAAAAAATTGTCACCTATTTTTTTTTTTAATAATAATAGGTGAAATGGCTAAATCTAAATGGAAGAATAGTAAAGACACTTTTAGAAGAGAATTACAGAAAGAACCGATAAATCGTTCCGGGGCCAAAGGTGATGACAACTTCGAATGGAAATCGAAGTGGCCTTTTTTCAAAATGATGTTATTCTGCAGAGATGTTTTGTTACCAAGTCCTACATCGGGAAATCTACCAGATCTAGATAATGATTTAGAAAATGACACACAACAAAATACAAGTTGTACAAGTTGGGCCGACGATACTGATGTTGAAGTTGATGTGAACTCGGAACACGCTGTATACTCTGAAAGATCACCAACTACCTTGGACAATGAACATTTAGCTAATAATATTTTGAAAAAGAAAATGAAAAAATCTCGTAAAATCGACGAATCGAATATAGACTCGTTTTTGGCTTTGGAACAAAAAAAAATTAAAATTTTGGAAAATGCACAAAAAAATGAAAATCAAGTTAACAATGATCCAGACTACCATTTTTTGATAAGTTTACTTCCATGTTTTAAGGATTTGAATGCTCTAGAAAAATTAGAAGTAAGGAATAATATTCAAAGCGTAGTAATTGACGCACATCGGCGAAAACTTATGTCTTCTAATTCAGTTCCAAGTACCATTTTTACAAATAATATACCAGTTGAAAGTCAAAATTATCTTCCACCTATGACATTGACTTCTCAAGAAAGATCACATCATATGAGTAATGACTACCATATTCCTATGCCTTTGATAACACAAGGAAATCAATGCAAAAGTTATAATATTCAAACTTCTACATTATCAAGCTCACAAGACATGCAACGTGAAAATCAAGACTTCCAACTGACTTCCAATCATATCAACGCTACTAATTTTGAACCAAAGACTTATTTTATATTATTATAATTAGTTTATTATTATTTTTAAGTATTTCCTGACCATAAGTTCTGGTTTAGTTTTTATTTAGTTTATTTAAAACATTTTATGATGTTCAGTTTTATTTACAGGTATTATGTATACATAATTTTACCTATTCTAAAATGATAAATGGAGTTTGTTTTTTAATTAAAAGGTTAATTAATATAAAATATAGTGTTTATTATTTACTTTCAGAGCCGGTTTGAGTAAACTATTTTTGGTGCACTGCGCCACCAATATATTAGTGGTGGGTGGTTAATCTTGGTTGAGCATATGCTGATTGATTTATTTGTATGTTAATGTTGAACTAAAAACTATTAACTATTGTAATTGGATCATAAGATCTGTTGAAATGTAAATAAATAAAAATTAAATATATAAATATAGTGTATCTTTGAATATTTAAAACATAAATAAATATTCATCAAACTTAAAAATGAAAGCCTGCAATAAAAAACATTTTTTTTTAAATCAAATGTTCAATATAAATAAAAGAGTAAGTACATACTTTTTATTTTTATTTCGTTCATGTTTAAATACAATGTATATGTATTAGTAAAAAGTTAAGTACAAAAATTATTACAGAATCATTGTGTACAGTTAATATGAAAAGTGTAAACAACTTAACAGAAGGTACTAAACAATTACGTGGGTAGGTATATGAAAAAATTTTTAAAAAAAACCTTACCACCATATATATTACATTCAAACCGAATCTGTTTAGTATTTACTATTTACTACTTTAGAAAGCAATCATGGAGCCATGGAGGTACTTTTAGCCCAGTGGCGTACGCAGGGTAGGTGTCTGGGAGATATCACCTCCCTTAGGAAGTTTAAGCTTTAAAGTATCTTATTAAATTATGAAACGATAACTAAAAAAAAAGGTCATCAATTCATGCATATTATGACCCCCCCCCTTGAAATATTCTGCGTACGCCTACCTATAGTATGCACTATACATTAATAACTAATTTAGTCACTTACCTTAATGTGACATATGTTCGTTCTGTTGCCGATATTGGTTCTTTAAAATTGGTCTTTTTTTTTTTCACATTGGCGAGCGACGGGCGACAGCGATGAGCGATCGGTGATGCGCGATGAGCGATGAGCGATAAAGGTGTTTACATCTATTAGCGATTCGCTATAGCGATGTTAAATATTTTATGAAACACAATAAATTTCTCATTTGCCAATATGTCGCCAACAAGTGCAGTTCAGCTGCACATACTTTTAGAAAACCCTGTGTTAAGACATTATTTTTTGAAAAAAAATAAAAGGCAATCTGTTCATAATATGAATAAGTGTCGTTCAAAGTTTGGTGAATTTCACCACGTGTACAAAAACTTACGTGAGCATCCAGACCGTTTTTTTAAATTTTTAAGAATGTCTATCGCAACTTTTGATTTTCTGGTGAATAGAATTAAGGGTCGAATTTCAAAAAAAAAGACCAATTTTAAAGAACCAATATCGGCAACAGAACGAACATATGTCACATTAAGGTAAGTGACTAAATTAGTTATTAATGTATAGTGCATACTATAGGTAGGCGTACGCAGAATATTTCAAGGGGGGGGGGGGTCATAATATGCATGAATTGATGACCTTTTTTTTTAGTTATCGTTTCATAATTTAATAAGATACTTTAAAGCTTAAACTTCCTAAGGGAGGTGATATCTCCCAGACACCTACCCTGCGTACGCCACTGGGCTAAAAGTACCTCCATGGCTCCATGATTGCTTTCTAAAGTAGTAAATAGTAAATACTAAACAGATTCGGTTTGAATGTAATATATATGGTGGTAAGGTTTTTTTTAAAAATTTTTTCATATACCTACCCACGTAATTGTTTAGTACCTTCTGTTAAGTTGTTTACACTTTTCATATTAACTGTACACAATGATTCTGTAATAATTTTTGTACTTAACTTTTTACTAATACATATACATTGTATTTAAACATGAACGAAATAAAAATAAAAAGTATGTACTTACTCTTTTATTTATATTGAACATTTGATTTAAAAAAAAATGTTTTTTATTGCAGGCTTTCATTTTTAAGTTTGATGAATATTTATTTATGTTTTAAATATTCAAAGATACACTATATTTATATATTTAATTTTTATTTATTTACATTTCAACAGATCTTATGATCCAATTACAATAGTTAATAGTTTTTAGTTCAACATTAACATACAAATAAATCAATCAGCATATGCTCAACCAAGATTAACCACCCACCACTAATATATTGGTGGCGCAGTGCACCAAAAATAGTTTACTCAAACCGGCTCTGAAAGTAAATAATAAACACTATATTTTATATTAATTAACCTTTTAATTAAAAAACAAACTCCATTTATCATTTTAGAATAGGTAAAATTATGTATACATAATACCTGTAAATAAAACTGAACATCATAAAATGTTTTAAATAAACTAAATAAAAACTAAACCAGAACTTATGGTCAGGAAATACTTAAAAATAATAATAAACTAATTATAATAATATAAAATAAGTCTTTGGTTCAAAATTAGTAGCGTTGATATGATTGGAAGTCAGTTGGAAGTCTTGATTTTCACGTTGCATGTCTTGTGAGCTTGATAATGTAGAAGTTTGAATATTATAACTTTTGCATTGATTTCCTTGTGTTATCAAAGGCATAGGAATATGGTAGTCATTACTCATATGATGTGATCTTTCTTGAGAAGTCAATGTCATAGGTGGAAGATAATTTTGACTTTCAACTGGTATATTATTTGTAAAAATGGTACTTGGAACTGAATTAGAAGACATAAGTTTTCGCCGATGTGCGTCAATTACTACGCTTTGAATATTATTCCTTACTTCTAATTTTTCTAGAGCATTCAAATCCTTAAAACATGGAAGTAAACTTATCAAAAAATGGTAGTCTGGATCATTGTTAACTTGATTTTCATTTTTTTGTGCATTTTCCAAAATTTTAATTTTTTTTTGTTCCAAAGCCAAAAACGAGTCTATATTCGATTCGTCGATTTTACGAGATTTTTTCATTTTCTTTTTCAAAATATTATTAGCTAAATGTTCATTGTCCAAGGTAGTTGGTGATCTTTCAGAGTATACAGCGTGTTCCGAGTTCACATCAACTTCAACATCAGTATCGTCGGCCCAACTTGTACAACTTGTATTTTGTTGTGTGTCATTTTCTAAATCATTATCTAGATCTGGTAGATTTCCCGATGTAGGACTTGGTAACAAAACATCTCTGCAGAATAACATCATTTTGAAAAAAGGCCACTTCGATTTCCATTCGAAGTTGTCATCACCTTTGGCCCCGGAACGATTTATCGGTTCTTTCTGTAATTCTCTTCTAAAAGTGTCTTTACTATTCTTCCATTTAGATTTAGCCATTTCACCTATTATTATTAAAAAAAAAAAATAGGTGACAATTTTTTAAGTAGTAAAAATATTATAATAAAAAAATATTTAAATTTCTTTATAGAAATAGATCCGGGCTTTTGATATTTAATTAAATATAATTTATTAGTATCACTTTTATAATATAGGTAGGTACATTATTATATAATTTATAAGTATTGGCCTCGGAACTTAATGCACTTAATAGGTACTAAATATGCGTATATAATAGAAAAATCTTATTTTTTTCTTACAATTTTAGATTCTGAGCGGATTAATGAATGTATTGATTTTACAATGATGTGCGTGTATCATTTTCTATACACCATAACATTTTAAACATATTTTGACTTATTTTGAGCTGTTTACAAACATTTTTAGTTTCCAATTAGGTATTTTAGTTTTTTTTTTTCTATAAATATCAATAAAATTTTATTTGTTGGGTAAAAAGCTTGAACATTTAATAGAAGGCTCTTAATATATTGTTTCAAAGGCAGATGAAAAATATTAAAAATACAAAGTCACAATATTTTTTTATAAGCATATAAAGTTCAAATATTGACAAAATAAATCAAATTTACAATTAAAAATATCTCGTAGTTTAGTTAAAAATGTATGTAATGTTCAACTTTTATAGCTAAGGATTAAAAATTTAAAACAAGATTCCACTTAAATAGGATATAATATATTAATAACTTTATTCACAATATTATAATCAAATATTTAAGTGTTTTGAATTTTGAAGTTACAGCAAAATAAAAAAGTTGATTTAGTCAAAAACTGGTTAAAACTAGTTATCGTGTTAAGACACTTAACAAAAAATGTAATTAATAAGTTAAAGTATAAGTTAACAATTTATAAAATTTGAATAAAATTGAAAAATATGCTTTTAAACTACAAAATCACTCAGTATGGAAAAATATGCACTATAAACTTTTAATATTTTTTCTAAGTTCCTAGGGTCGTTAAGTTAATTTAAAGCTTACTTAGTAATAAATTTAATAGCCCAAAAAAAAAGTATGCAAATGTAACCACTTCCTCTAGTCCTATTTATAAATAATATATTTTTAGGTATTTGTCAACTGGTCTATCATTTAGAAATATGGCAGTAACTATGAGAATGGGAGTGTCAACAGTGTCTGAAATAGTTCATGAGACATGTAAAGTTATTTGGGAAGAGTTGGTTGAAGAGTTCATGCCAGTCCCCACAGAAGAACAATGGAAAAAAATAGCAACTGATTATTACAAACGGTGGAATTTTCCGAATTGTTTGGGCTCTATTGATGGCAAACATTGTCAAATTAAATGTCCTGCTAATTCCGGTACAAGTCATTTTAATTACTTAAAATATTTTTCGTTGGTGTTACAAGGTGTAGCCGATGCAGAAAAGAAATTTATCACCATTGAGGTAGGGGCAAGAGGTAAACAAAGCGATGGTGGGATATTTGCCTCTTCGTCGTTATTCAAACATTTGGAATCAAATAGTTTAAATATACCACCGAACCAAAATCTACCAGGAACAAACATTGAAGCACCATTTGTGTTTATCGGAGATGAAGCGTATCCGTTAAAATCTTACTTATTAAGACCTTATCCTAGTCGTAATTTGAATCAAATTAAAGAAAATTTTAATAATAGACTATCGGCAGCCAGAAAATGCATAGAATGCGTATTTGGAATAATGAGAGCAAAATGGAGAATTCTAGGAAAAGATATTGAGGTTGATTCAAAGAGAGCTGTAATAATAATAAAATGTATTTGTATTTTACATAATTTGATAAGGACAAAAGATGGGGATAATGATATTGACTATTACCACATAACCCAAAATCAAGGAAGTCATCAAAACGAGACAGAAAATCATTTTGAAGGAAGGAACCCAAATTATTCACAACAAGCAAAAGAAGTGAGAGAAAAATTCGCAAATTTTTTTATAGAACATTAATATACTTAATTAATAAAACATAATAAAATATTTAAATAATAACATACGCATATTTATTATTACCTAGTGACAATATTAGTTTACACTTGTTTTATTTTATATTGTAATTAATATTATTTAAGTATACATTTGTCTACAGTTTAAATCACCAGTTTTTTTTATCTTTGTTGTACTATATCAGTCAATATAATTATCACTTTAAAAATAACTAGGTATTGTTGTACTATTATTATTTTAGGTCCTCGATAAAAATAACTATTTCGTTTTATTTTATTTCGTTATATTTTTAACTTGTATTTATATTTTATAATTTTATACTTAATAACTTGAACTACAAGTCAAAAATATAATTATCATTTTGTTTACAAGTATGTTCGTGTTCAAATTTGTATTTTTAGTAATGCAAAAATAATATTCTAAAACCAGAAAGTAAAAATATTAATTATATATAATATGTATAGTTAATATTTTTAATATTATTCATATAAGATACATGTTTTATATACCTACGTAGGTGGAGTAGGTTATGTATTCGAATAATAAAAAATACTAGCTTCTAGCTATTTTATATCTATATATTTTATAAAATACTTAGCAGAAATGTATTGCTAACTGCTAACTAGTTACTTACCTGTCAAACCACAAATTTCACCCACTTCAGCCCATATTTTTTTTGTTTTTTCTGCGTTTTTGTAATCTTTTAGTCTATCATTCCACAAAATTGGTCTCAACTGAACTTCGGAAATTAGATTTTCCCTTTGCGCAGAAGTAAATTTATACTGACTCATTGTGTAAGTTAAATTGTTAAGTTAAGAAAAAAAACTAGTTACAACAATTGAACGGTTTCACGTTTCATATGAAAATAAAGTGCATATCGCTCTTAAAATGATGACAAATATTAAACATGATTAATATTGATCGCGTCGCTCGAGCATCGCCGATCGCCGTCGCCCGTCGCCATCGACCAATATAAACACTTCCATTTGGAACTATGTGTTAAATATATTTTAGGAAATTCCTTGTCGCTCATCGCTCGTCGCTGTCGCCCGTCGCTCGCCAATGTGAACCCCATATTACATTGTTATATTATAGACTTTCTTTTTTCGCTCCTTTTCATATTACACATAATATACACTATCACCTTATTACAATATGCAATGTCAAAATATTTGTATCGATGATTGTAGAAAATTAGTTACGGGTTTTTATTCTTCATTAATCATTAATAATTTTTTAATTTGAAATTAAATCGAGGATTTTATCATTTGTCTGTTGAAATACATCGAATAAATAGTTTTATCTCAATGTTAACTCGTCCGCATGAAACAGTCCGGAAAACCCAACGAACAATAGTAAATAAATGAGTATGAAACACTTCGGTATTCGTAAAATTCAGAAATATGCAGTACACATCGAAAAATGACAAAATATGAAAAAAAATAAATTTTAAAACCATCTATATGCAACGAAAAACCGTAAAACACAGAAATATGCAGTACACATCCAAAAATTAAAAATATTCAAAAATATATAAAGTAATACTTTGTATTCCGGATCTATTGACTATAAATCAAACTTGTAGCTTATACACCTACTTTTTGGACTGCAAATGCATATAAATCTGGGCCCTACCTATTAATTGTATATATTAACTGTGCCTACTGCCTTAAAAAGTCGTATATAAAAATACATCATATAAATGTCCAACAAAATCGTTACACATTATTATAATACTATTATCTGAAATTATTAAATAATCGTATTGTATCGTTAGCAACCAAATTTACATTTTTTGAATTTACGATATTTTGTATACAGCCCATATTAATGGACAATATTTTATTTGATAATGACAATTAATTAGATAGTAAATTAAGGGAAAATATAAGGTACATATACATATAGATATGTGATCTTCAAGTGGAAATACTTCGCCTTGAAAACAATTTATTACTTTATATATTTATTCGTATGACATAATTGATAATTAATATTAACATGATACCCAATTCATTATTTTATTTTACATTTTATATCTTTTTAAATTTTTTTTATAAATAATTTTTGATTTTCCACTTTGGCAATTACTGCTTAATAACTCGGTATTTCATAATACATTAAAGAATAATACACTCAGTTTTCTTATGACATAGAAAATATAATAATGGTAAAAATAGTTATTTATTTACTTACCAGAGTATTTAATATTCATGGTAGGTAGGTAGGTATTGTGGTAGGTATTCATAATTATTGTATAGTGGCTTATTCAGGGATTAAAATGAAAATGAAAATGTTCAATTTGTATTTCAATTTCACTTATAAATATTTATTTTGTTTTATTTCAATTTATAAAAACCATATTAATATTATAATTGTATTATTTCTTATTAATGTAAGACAATGTTGATTTAATATTGTATTATGATTTAAATTCGATTTTAAGCGTATTTTAGATTCTGAGTGAAACGATGAATGTATTGATTTTACAATGATGTGTGTTTTTTTTTTATTTTTTATTTTTTATTTTTTTTTTGTGTCTGTGTACACTATGAGTAGTCGAAATAATGCTTCGATTTTCGACTTCAGTATCTTGTTCGACTGGAAAGTGAATATCGTTGGTGCATTGGGGAGGTCAAAATTTAAATTTCCCAGAATTTTTCGAGAGCGCCGGGAAAAACAACATAAAAATTAAGGAAAAACGGGGATTTTTACGCAAAATCGGTTTTCCAAAAAATCGATTTTGGTTTTTGGTGTAACTTTAAAACAAATAACCGTAGATACATGACATTTTCAGTGGTTGTTTATATTTGCATTTTCTATACACGATAACATTTTCAAAATATTTTGATTTATTTTGAACTGTTTAGGGACATTTTCAGTTTCAAATTTTATTTGTTTTTTTTTTTATGAATATCAATAAAAATTTATTTGTTGAGTAAAAATACTTGAAAATTTAATACAAGGGTCCTACTATATTGTTTCAAAGACAGATGAAAAATATTAAAAATTGTTTGTCACAGTTTTTTTTTTAAGCATTTAAACTTCAAAAAATGACAAAATATGGAAAAATCACGAAAATTTGCAAATTATTTCGAGTTAGAAATTCATAAAAATTTTTCTTTTTAAATCTAAGATATGAAAATGTAATACAAGATTCCGTATAAGATTTCCTACATTTATCAAAAAAAAAAATTCTATAAGAAAGTCAAATTAAATTTTTATGAGCGTTTGAAATTCAAATTTTTACAACATTGGATATTCACTCGATTTCTCATGTGGCTATTTCCTTATTTTGTTGTAATTCAAAAACGAATAACTGTAGATACATGAAAAATTCACTGAATGTTTATATTAGCATTTCCTATACACCATACAATTTTGAAAATATTTTGACTCTTTTTGAGCCGTTTACGGACATTTTCAGTTTTCAATTTTTTTAGTTTTTTTTTTCTATAAATATTAATAAAGTTTTATCTGTTGGGCCAAAAAGTGTGAAAAATTAATACAAGGCTCCTGATATATTGTTACAATATCAATTGAAAAATATTAAAAATACATAGGCACAAGTATCGATAGATACATCTTCTATTGTTGAATTATGAATTTAAATCATACATTTTTTTCATTTTTAAATTGATTTGGATATACAAATTATAAAACTATAATTATTTTGGTTGTAAATTATCGGTTTAAATTGTTTTCCATTTCTATTTGAAATTTGAATAGAATTTAAAAAAAAATCCATCACTTGATTTTTAGATGATTTTTAATTAATTTTATCGATATTCAAATCGGATTTTGAAAAAATTATTTAAAGGGCAAGGGTTCAATAAACATTTTTATGATTTAAGTCAACCCTATTTAGTGAAATATTTTAGAAGCAGATTAAATTATATACATTCTCACAATATTCGATGCATATGTTTTCAAAGTAAAATAGTAAAATATGTAAATATACCGTGATATTTGACGTCGTCCGACGCACGATATCAGTTACACGAATCAATATTAAGAACCATGGTCACGCTACCACGCCATAGCTTCCTCCTCTCTATAGGCGAAAGTCGAAACAGTATAAAAGTACGAATTTCTTCCTTCCGGCATAACGCATTTTTGTGAAAATATAATATTCTGTGAGTACCTATATAACTGATGAGATATAAGTTTTCTCTGATCTTTATATTAGTTGAAATTATTCATGTTTTCAGTTAAAATTTTTTTTTTGTCTATTTGCAGTTTTCTCTTTACACCTCAAACAACCAACCAAAAACTAAAAATGGGCGCTGAAAAAGTAACCATGAACATCGTCGTCGTCGGACAAGTCCAATCTGGCAAGGCAATCAAATCTATCGCCAAAGCCGCCCCAGCTACCAGCCAAATGATGGTGAGACAATAATTCTGTGAGGATTTTTAATTTCGAATAATAGCGGGATCGTAATTTTTTCACTGTGGCAATATTTGCAATATTGCTATTGTGTTTAAATTTTATCTTATTGTTGTGCACATGAGTTAACTGGTATATTTATTTAATTATTCACAAAGTATGTAAACTAAATCAAATATTCAATATTCATTTTTATATCACGCATATTAAAATATATACATTTTTTTTTATTATAACTAAATAATTAGATATTAAATAATTTTCTTCAATATTTTATCATTACATCAAATTGAATTATTATTTATTTTATATTAATAACTTACTTTTTATAATTTTTAAAATATTTTCGCACACATATAGTCATAATAAGCCGCCAGTGTTGTAATGTATTTTAGTAAATGTATTTAAATACTTTTAAAGTATAACTAACTTTTTTAAATTAAGTATTACGAAGTATTTTAATACAGTATTGTTATAACTACAGGTATTTGAAAATCAAATATTTTTTTATAAATTCTTTTAAAAATTCAATAGAATTATTTGTCGCAGTTCAGGTTGTTATTTGATAATAACTGTATTATTTAGTTCTACCAAGATTTTATAGTTTTATATTTTAGTATATTTATATTAATTGACTCTTTTTTGTTTTGTTCCAGAACTGTTAATTCAAGTCCACATCAACCTCAAACTTAAAAATGCCATAGCCCAAACAGTACATAATTTTATAATTTGTTTTTAATTATATAATAATGTGTATTAACATTTCAAATATATCAGTCTCTTCCGTCAATGATATTGTTTATTATTTATTTGTGCCATTCTGAGTTCTTATTATAGTTTATATGTGTTTGTTAATATGTTATGGCATTTCAAAGATAACATTTTGTTCACTCATTTCTATACGTCTTGTAATAATTAATAATATTGGTGTATGGATATTTGTATCGTTTAACAATATATTAAAAAAGGTGCTCTGCTGTACAGTAGGTTACAAGTTCGTCACTGTATAATGGATAGTATTAAATTTGAATTCAATGATATACTATCATTGTATAAGAAAAACGATTCTGAGCGGAGACGGTATGTCAGTCCAGGTATAAGACATATACTTATCTATGGTATTAAAGAAAAATGACCTATAATAGGTACCTATAATAAATTCCAAATTAATCATATCACAATATTCATTAGGTACTTATAACGCTTTATACATCAACAACAAACCCTGATATTATCAAAGATATATAATAGTGTACTTTAGAAGTTTCAAGTTCCCACAATCACAACAAAACAACTAAAATAGGTAGTTATATATTCTAGGTTTTTTATTATGTAATTTCTTACAAATTTGAACTAATAATGACTATAAAAATAAACTGTGTCTAAGTATTTTTTAGATTTTATGATGGTAACAGAATTAACTACTTACGTAGAATCTTGTTTTAAATTTTCAATCCTTAGATATAAAAGTTGAACATTTAAAAAATTTTTAACTACAAAATAATTATTCAATTTTAAATTTCATAAATTTTGTCAAAATTCGATCTTTAAATGCTTATAAAAAAATTTTTTTCTATGTATTTTTAATATTTTTCAACTGATATTGTAACAATATATCAGGAGCCTTGTATTAAATTTTTACACTTTTTGGCAAAACAGATAAGACTATTGATATTTATAGAATAAAAAACTTAAAAAATTGGAAACCGAAAATGTCCGTAAACAGCTCAAAAAGATTCAAAATATTTTCAAAATTGTATGGTATTTAGAAATCAAAAATTTGAGATTCCAGTCAAATTTTCATGCATATACAGTTATTCGTTTTTGAATTGCAACAAAATAAGAAAATTGCTACATGAGAAATCGAGTGAATATCCAATGTTGTAAAAATTTTAATGTCAAACGGTCATAAAAATTTAATATGACTTTCTTATAAACATTTTAGATTCTGAGTGAAACGATGAATGTATTGATTTTACAATGATGTGTGTTTTTTTTTTTTTTTTTTTTTTTTTTGTGTCTGTGTACACGATAAGTAGTCGAAATAATGCTTCAATTTTCGACTTCAGTATCTTGTTCGATTGGAAAGTGAATATGGGGAGGTGAAAATTTAAATTTCCCAGTAGTTTTCAAGAGCGCCGGGAAAAACAACATAAAAATTAAGGAAAAACGGGAATTTTTACGCAAAATCGGTTTTCCAAAAAATCGATTTTGGTTTTTGGTGTAACTTTAAAACAAATAACCGTAGATACATGAAATTTTCAGTGGTTGTTTATATTTGCATTTTCTATACACGATAACATTTTCAAAATATTTTGATTTATTTTGATCTGTTTAGGGACATTTTCAGTTTCCAATTTTATTAGTTTTTTTTTTTTATGAATATCAATAAAAATGTATTTGTTGAGTAAAAATACTTGAAAATTTAATACAAGGCTTCTACTATATTGTTTCAAAGACAGATGAAAAATATTAAAAATCGTTAGTCACAGTTTTTTTTTTAAGCATTTAAAGTTCAAAAAATGACAAAATATGGAAAAATCACGAAAATTTGCAAATTATTTCAAGTTAGAAATTCATAAAAATTTTTCTTTTTAAATCTAAGATATGAAAATGTAATACAAGATTCCTTATAAGATTTCCTACATTTATCAAAAAAAAAAATTCTATAAGAAAGTCAAATTAAATTTTTATGAGCGTTTGAAATTAAAATTTTTACAACATTGGATATTCACTCGATTTGTCATGTAGCGATTTTCTTATTTTGTTGTTATTCAAAAACGAATAACTATAGATACATGAAAATTTCACTGATTGTTCAGATTAGCATTTCCTATACACCGTACAATTTTGAAAGTATTTTGACTCTTTTTGAGCTGTTAATGGACATTTTCAGTTTTCAATTTTTTTAGTTTTTTTTTTCTATAAATATCAATAAAGTTTTATCTGTTTTGCCAAAAAGTGTAAAAATTTAATACAAGGCTCCTGATATATTGTTACAATATCAGTTGAAAAATATTAAAAATATATATGCACGATTTTTTTTTATAGGCATTTAAAGTTGGAATTTTGACAAAATTTATCAAAATATCGAAAATTATCAATCGTTTGAATTAAAAAATTATAAAATGTTCAGTTTTTATAACTAAGAGTTGAAAATTTAAAACAAAGATTCTCTTAAATAATTCATACTGTAACCAAAAAATCTAAAAAATATATAAACACACTTATTTTTTACAGACATTTTAAATTCAAATTTGGACGAAATTACATAATAAAAAACCTAGAATAACTATTTTAATTATTTTGTTGTGATTGTATAATATTATTCGTGGGTAGGTACTTGAAACTTCTAAAGTATACTACTATATATCTATGATAGTATCAGGGTTTGTTGTTGGTGTATAACGCGTTATAAGTACCTAATGGATATTGTGATATGATTAATTTGGAATTCATTATAGTACATTTTTTTTAAGAGATAAGTATATAATATGTCCTATGAGTAATATTAGTTTTTGAATGACAGAATAATTAGAAAATCGTTGTATGAGAATTTGTTAGATTACGGGTAAATATCCAAAATCTAATCAAAGATATTAATTTGATTTTCCGGTCAACTATTTTTTTTTTAAATATATGGAGTATATTTTGAATTTATGGAGAATATTTTATTCAATTTTCAAAGCTTAGATATAAAAAGTACATTTTTTATGAATTTATAATTCGAAATAATTTGCCAATTTTCGTCATTTTTATGAATTTTGCCTATATATAAAAATTACATTTATGATTTCACTCGTAGGTGTGAACCTATACCTATACCTACTGAATTAAAAAATGTAATACTTATGTACATTATCATTTATCAATTAGTTTACGCAGTACCTATACAAATAATAAATCCAATCTTACTTTTAAATAATAGGTAGGTATTTAAAATTTTTTTTTAAGCAAAGACTTATGTTTATACTAGCTGATCTCGTGCACTTCGTTTCCCGTTAAATGTACCTCTATATGTACCCAACATCTATATGACTCAAACTTTATTCAATTCGTTATTTAATATTCGGTGTATGATAGTGTTCAAAATTTATTTTAACTCTTCTGTTGCCTCGGATAACAATTTTGATTCGCAGTAGTATATTATCAGGTAGGCAATCTACCTGCTGTAGATCGCGGACCCCGTGCTGTTTGTACGTAAATTTATAATTTAACTCTAAAGTATAAAAGTTATACCAAGTATGTCACTGAACTCCTCCTAAACGGCTGGACTAATTGTGAATGCCGAGTTTGTCGACCAATGTATTTCCTCCTCATCCACGAAGACGTGCCACTGTTTTATGTACCTACGTAAAACCAGTGCTCGAATTGGAAAAAATTAAGTAGAGGAGCTCAATCTAACGATTTAAAAATCGTGGGCGCAATATTACTCAACTTAGACCCGTGGGTGGCTTTACCCCCCACACCCCCCACACAAAAACCATACATACATTTTGAATAACACTATTCAAGAACACATTTTGAATACCAAATGGGTATAATATATATTTTGATAGCAATATCTTACAATTGTTCGAGTAGAAAAAAAAAATTACAATAATCTACCTGTTTATTCAATATACTATATAGATAACGAAATTATTAATTATAGTTTTCGATTCAAAAGCGACCACATATTTTAATAAGTTTAAAAAAATTTAAAAATTCAAAAACAAAAAAAATTGTACCATAACTGAAACTTCATTTGGAACACGATTTAAGATATTACTATCACGAGTATCACACACCAGTAGGTATCTGTGCCTTAGATAATATACTTGTATATTATGATCTATGATCTATCAACTACTGACTATAATACTATACAAATAGGCTAAAACACAGGGTGATATATTATAATTATTACCTAAACTAATGTCAAAAATAATTTTTATATGAAATAGTAAAACTCGTTATATAATTGACATAAATTATTGAAATTCACATTTTAATAAAAAATATTTCAGACATTAGTTTGTACCGTCCCCCCGCTAAAGTAAAAAAAAATAGTACGGTGTTCGGGCCGTACGGCAATTTTAACTTTTACGAAATTGAACGCACGGTAATTTGAACTTTGTAGATTATTATTTAAATTTAGAAAATAAAAGACAAGTTACATTATCATGTTAATTTCGAATGATTTACTAAACATATAGGTACCTTTTAAATATTTGTGTTTTATAATTTACAATGCATTCGGTCGCAGCTGTCGGCAGACTAAAATTGATAACTTATCGTCGTAATAACGTAGGTACCGCCGTAATTTTTGGTGACACCAACTAATAATTATATTCACTTTTCCACCGAAAAGATGAAAAGCGAAGCATTATTTCGACTAATTATCGTGAAACACAGACACAAAAAATGAAAAGTTATTACGCAAAGCGTACATTTGATATATAAAACGGAGACAATAATAGACGGCCGTCGGACTTCGGTAAAATTTAAAGCCCTCCACTTTTGAACTGACGATGCTAAATGTGATCTGCTGATCGTAAATTTGCTATATAAGACGGAGACAGTAAAATGCCCGTGTTACGTCTTAAATCGTGGTTCGTGGAGCTGCATCGTTTCACGAAATTTCGGACTTCGGTAAAATGTAATATTTTAATGCCCGCGATTCTGTCTTATCACTATGTACCACGAACTATGATAGTAATAATTGTTATCAAATAAATAACAACATAATAATATTATTATTTTTTCGATGTAGACTTAAAATTTGAATCACTCGCGAGTCTCGATTATTTGAAATTCGAACAAAAATACAGACTACAGAACTACAGTCGTAGGTACAGAGTACTATTCATAAATTTTGGTACAAAATCACCATGGATAAGTGTATTCTTTTTAGTAAAACATCCAATGTATCGCCTCGCCACATTACATTAATTTTCAATTTGTAAGTATTATTTTCTAGTTGTACTGATTATATTTCTTAATACTGTGGAGTCAGTCTAATTTGTTAATTTGTTTACAAATATAGGTAGATTTCCAAAAAATCAATGAAAGAAAAGGAAATAATGGCTACAAATGTTCGAATTATCACGATTTCTACCTGGCATAGAATCTGCAGCGGTATTCATTTCTCAATTATTAGTGATTGTAAACAATGCCCAGTAAATTAGTAAATATGGTCAGAGGCTGTCTCAAAACATAATCCAAACCACTTGTCTGGGATAGAAAAGTAAAATAAATGTTAGTACTTTACAGCAACATTGGTACTACTCTGAGCACGATTAGTAAATCGCATCTAAGAGGTAAAATCATTTAACATAATCGATAAATTTGGTACCTATTTATGTAATTTTTTTTTACAACTTGACATTTTCAGAAAATGATGTTTCTCCAACGACGAGTTAGAAGAAAATTAACAGACCAATAAAGAATTTGGAGGCGGTACAGTTGATGATTATTTTAATTCGCCCAGAAAAGCCACAGATACTCAATAATGTCAAATTCACACACACATGTGTAAGTATAACGCACAAGTATCCAATTTTAAATGTTTGCCAAAGCCAAAAGTTACTATTAAGTTTATCGTTTTTAGTTCATACAATGGATTATACTTATTATGGTTTTCAAAACTGAAATATATGCAAGTACCACATGCAAGGAACTAGGTAGTGGGGCCAATGTATTGACAATTTTTCAAACGTTGACTTTCTTGGAAATAATTCTATAGACTCAGATGAAACCATACAATATTGGAGCGAATTATGAAACGTAAAGGTGAGAATATTGTTGATAGGTTTTTATTTCAAATCTATTTTACAGTGCTAGTAACTAACTACATACCCATCTGTTCACGGGACACAGTGTGTAATATTATCAAATTGTGTGCGTGGACATATATTTGTCTATGGAAAGGGTTCAGCCCGTTTACTCAAAATAAATTAATAAATAAATATGTTAAGTATATGTTATAATCTCCAAATATCCATGACTTATTTAAAGAATATAACAAGTGCTTCTTCGTAAGGTTCTTTAAAAAATATTTTTGCCATTAAGTTTGATTATAACATTATGTCATATCACTGTAATATATTAAGACTAAAGGTACAAAACTTGATCTACTGTACTCATATTATTTTCAAAATATTTTTAACAAAGTTTTAATTTTTAGATAATACAATTTTGCTGAACAAGAATCCAATTTTAATAACGCAGAGGGCCACGACATAATATTGAAATTGCAAAGAAACACATAACTAGTTTTGAAATCAGTATCTCTTCCGAAGGGAAGGTGCATCTAGATCAGGGGTCTTCAACCCGCGGCCCGCGGACCGCTTGCGGCCCGCCCTGTCATAATATGCGGCCCGCGATCACATTTGAAATTAAGCATGTATATTTTCTATTTCGATAAAATTATAACGGCTAAACCATCGCTATCGGAAATATTCGATAAGATAAACTTAATTATACCTTTTTTTTTTTTTTTTTTTCAGTTTTAACCGACGGCGCCGCGGGAATTGCTTTCGCATTGCTGCCGCGGCGCCGCCATCGTTTATTGAAATATCAAAATTTATACATACGGGGGAGGTAGACGGGACAATTCCCCGACTTACCCCCCCTTACATTACAGTTTATACACTTCATCTACATTTTGGGTGTGGTTGTTCTGTACCTGGTCTTAGCGGGCCGACCGGAGTCCGCCGCCCTTGGAGTCCCGTGCGTGCCCGTCTTGGCGGGCCGACCGGAGTCCGCCGCCCTGGGGTACCCGTTCGTCCTGCGATGCCGTGATCGCCTTACCCTCCCGTGGTGTCACAGGGGGGTGGGGATGAAGGAGCGGTGGTCGGTGACACCTCCGACGAACTTAATTATACCTACACAACTCACTTCCCATGTATGTCAAAATACAATGTTACTTCAACAGAAAAATATGCAGAAGCAATTTCTGATTTAAAACACCAGTTCAAGTTGAGGTTCTCAGATTTCAAAGCTAATGAAATATATTTTAATTTGTTTTCAATTCCATTTTCATTACCAGTTGAAGATGTCCCAGAAAACATGCAAATTGAGATCATTGATTTACAAAACAATAAAGTATTAAAAGAAAAGTACAATTATGTTGAACTTTCAATTTTTTATTCAAAATATATTAACACAGAGACATATCGTAATCTTCGAAACAACGCATTAAGAATGATGTCTCTTTTTGGCAGTACTTACAATTGTGAACATATTTTTTCACGAATGAAAATTGTCAAATCGAAAAATAGAGTTCGGTTAACTGACAGTCACTTGGAAAGTTCACTTAGAATTGCCTCGTCGCAGATCCAACCAAATATAAACAAATTAGTTAGTGAAAAACAGTGTCAGTTATCACACTAAAAATAAAATAAAAATTTTGTAATTAACAAAAAATGTTTATCTATATATGTTTAATAATAATAATAATAATAATAATTTGTAATTTAAAATCTATGTATGTTTTAATAATAATAATAATAATAATAATAATTTGTAATTTAAAATGTAATTTTGAAAATTTTAATAATAAAACTGAATTTTTGTATAAAATACATGTTTTTACTACGAATGCGGCCCGCAAGATTATTAAAAAATAATACGTGGCCCGCTGCATAAAAAGGTTGAAGACCCCTGATCTAGATGGATGCGTTAAACAGGTACTGATTGAATGTTCCCAGTTGTTTTCAAATAAATCGGGAAAAACAAAAAGATTTTTAAGGAAAAATTAATTTTGTTTTATGTGTAACAAAAAAAAATAAAATAATCCCATGATTTGTCTGCCGAATGTTCCTATTAGATTTTTCTATACACCATACAATTTTTAAAACAATTTTACTCTTTTTCACCTAGTTATGATGATAATACATTTAAATTTTTTCGATTTGTTTTGTTTTCAAAATTATTGACAATATAAATTTTATTGCTATGCCAAAGAGTTTGAAAATGTAATACGGGCATCCTATTATAATAGTTTCTATAATATCTGTTCACAAATGTAAGGGATACATAGCCACAATTTTTCATGAGCATTTAAAGCTCACACTTGGACAAAATTCATCTACAACCTGCAATTTATTTTGTAGTTAAAAATGTATTAAATGTTCAATTATATGTTTAGCTTATGCTTATAGTAAAAATTGATAAAAAATGATCATAGTAATATTAATTATCAAATTGAATATAAATATGTAAATTATTGGTTTACAGGTAGTCAAGCCCGTTCCCATTTGCCACGAGGAAAGACAAACTTCTTTGAAAAAAGAGTATGCAATTACCAAAAAGCTTCAGTGGCTGTTATTAAAATTCTTCAACTATCAACAATGGACATAACTGATGAACACTTTTAAGTTAGGTGTATTCTGATAGGTACCTATTTCGTTTAATTTGTGTACTTATTTTACCTACTTCCCCTCCCTCACAACCATCAGAAAGTAATTTTAGTTACTTTATTTAACCAAAAGAAAAGTATAGGTACCTACACACTGTGGACTTATGTTTGTGAATTAAATCATTTTGTCAATGACTAATTTAAGAAAACTTTATTTTTAAATTTTATAGGAAAAGAGAAAAGTAGGTACCTATTTAAAACCATTATAAACTATACCATCATACTTTTCGTATTCGTCGTGTTGATAGTTTATAATATGTATTTTAAAATTTAGAAATATATGACTAATATAGTAGTGTGTTGTAAATCATTGTTATACCTGCAGCAGTTATTTGTACATACTAAATAAGAAATTATTACTAAGTACGAAAAAAATCATTCATAATATAAGTGATAAGTATAACTGTAGCCATAGAAAACAATTAAAACATTTTGTTTTTCATGTCTATGGACTTAAAACTAATTAATTTCAACTCTTTAACTTAATTTTTTCTCTGAAGATTTTTATTTGGGTCAAGGGTCGAACCACTGGAATCGTATATTCATATTCAATTTTCAAAAAATGAAAAAATAGCTTTCAAATTTTCGTGATTTTTACGAATTTTGTCAAAATTCTAACTTCAGACGCTCATGTAAAACTATTGTGAATTTACGGTGGACTTTTTTTTTTAATTTCCAACAACAACGACTTGCGAGGAACGTTGTAGTCGTATACTCGTATTACATTCTCAAGTTATTGGACCGAGCGAACATTTTTTAGAAAATTAAGAAAAAACGAAAATTTCGTATGCATGATATAACGAATACCTCGACATGAATCTAAATATTTTGAAAATGTTAAGGTTTATGATTCCAATATAGACAATCAGTGAAAATTGCATGTATTTACAGTAATTTGTTTTAGAGTTACACCACTTACATGAAATACCACGCGTGTGAAGTTGGGTGACCAAAGCTAGGTGACCAATTTTTGGTGATAAGAAAACTTGTATGCTCGGTTGCATTACGGTATTTTCTAGGCGCACAATGTTTATATTGCCGTTTGTATGTTCTACTTCTATTTCTAACCACAAGATAGCAGTAAAGGATTCTTCACGAAATATTATAAGGTCACCTAAACTTCATGGTATTATAAAATGACGCCGCGAAGCCATGACATAGCGCTATACACGACAGCCATACGACGCGAAACGTATACGCGCGCGTGGTTTTTGATTTTTCCGGCAGTGTTCCGGAAGGAGTCGAAGGACCTAACATAGATATTCGGAAAGCCAGGAAAATTTACTATCCGACGAGATAAATTTCAAGAGCTCCCTGACTTTTTAAGTAACCGTACTTAGTGCACGAAAGTGCCAGGTGACTAATGCCGGTATGAAGTGAAATATATACGCGCGTGTGGTTTTTGATTTTTGCGGCAGTGTTCCGGAAGGAGTCGAAGGACCTAACATAGATATTCGGAAAGCCAGGAAAATTTACTATCCGACGAGATAAATTTCAAGAGCTCCCTGACTTTTTAAGTAACCGTACTTAGTGCACGAAAGTGCCAGGTGACTAATGCCGGTATGACGTGAAACATATACGCGCGCGTGGTTTTTGATTTTTCCGGCAGTGTTCCGGAAGGAGTCGAAGGACCTAACATAGATATTCGGAAAGCCAGGAAAATTTACTATCCGACGAGATAAATTTCAAGAGCTCCCTGACTTTTTAAGTAACCGTACTTAGTGCACGAAAGTGCCAGGTGACTAATGCTGGTATGTTGTGAAACGTATACGCGCGCGTGGTTTTTGATTTTTGCGGCAGTGTTCCGGAAGGAGTCGAAGGACCTAACATAGATATTCGGAAAGCCAGGAAAATTTACTATCCGACGAGATAAATTTCAAGAGCTCCCTGACTTTTTAAGTAACCGTACTTAGTGCACGAAAGTGCCAGGTGACTAATGCCGGTATGACGTGAAACATATACGCGCGCGTGGTTTTTGATTTTTCCGGCAGTGTTCCGGAAGGAGTCGAAGGACCTAACATAGATATTCGGAAAGCCAGGAAAATTTACTATCCGACGAGATAAATTTCAAGAGCTCCCTGACTTTTTAAGTAACCGTACTTAGTGCACGAAAGTGCCAGGTGACTAATGCCGGTATGTTGTGAAACGTATACGCGCGCGTGGTTTTTGATTTTTGCGGCAGTGTTCCGGAAGGAGTCGAAGGACCTAACATAGATATTCGGAAAGCCAGGAAAATTTAATATCCGACGAGATAAATTTCAAGAGCTCCCGGGCTTTGGGGGTAACCGTACTTAGTGCGAGAAAGTGCCAGGTGACTAATGCCGGCATGACGTGAAACGTATACGCGCGTCTGGTGAACAATGCCGGTAGGGCGCGAAACGTATACGCGCGCGTGGTTTTTGATTTTTCCGGCAGTGTTCCGGAAGGAGTCGAAGGACCTAACATAGATATTCGGAAAGCCAGGAAAATTTACTATCCGACGAGATAAATTTCAAGAGCTCCCTGACTTTTTAAGTAACCGTACTTAGTGCACGAATTTTTGTGTAATGATTCACACAGATGTTTATGATCGTGACATTAGACCCGTCATTGTTTTCAACCAATACTCTGTAACACCAGTTGAGGTAATCGAATATGGAAGTAAAACCATTCCATCCTATACACAAGGCATTCATTTGTGCGTAACTGAAATCTGTCACTATGTTCGTGAATACTGGCCAAGTCAATTTGTGTTTCAAGACAAATGCTTTGAAAGCGTTCAACCATTGTGAAATTGCAACTATGTCGTGTGCTGAACTAATCATCTCTACAACGGGACACGTGACACTCGAATTTCTTGGTAAAGGGACATTCACAACTAAAACATAGTACAGAACTCTTTTGGTGTTCTTGTCAATTTTCCTGACCAATGTACCAGTTGCGTCCAAATAACCAGTTACTGGTTCTTGATTTTTAATCAGTATTTTTAGTATGTCCAACTGTTCTTTACTATAGCAGTGCACAGATGGTATACCAACATGCTGCACAAAGTTGTTTTCTTTATCGTTACACATCAACAGAATATCATGAAAATCTTCTTTATCATAATCATCGGCAGTCAAGGCCTCAGATCTGATTTTCCTGACAACGTCATCTGATTTAATACCTTGCAAATTCCCACAGTTCAACTGTGTGGGTGATGCCATGTCAACAGTGTCTGACCTGAAGGAAAACGCTTTAGTTTTTTTCAGCGTTTCTTTGTTCAAGTCTCGCTGAAACCCTTTCACGTGGTTCGTGAGACCATTGTCATTAGGATTGTGATGATACATTGTCATTAGGATTGTGATGATTGTGATGACCAGAACTATACACATTCGCCACATATTTTCCGTTTGCTGGCTGGACTTTAATTCTAAAATGTTTACACCCCTCATGGCTACAATACATGTACACGTTGCAATGATATTTGAAATATCTGACATTCTTTGCATTAACAACGCATGTATTGTTTACAGTCCTTATGCGCTTTCTGAACATAACAGGATATTTAGTCTTGTCCAAACGGGCTTGACCTCCGAGATCAACATAATTCATAAGAGACCATTCTTCAAATGAAAAGTTGAAAGATCCTTCAAGACACCCCATATCGTTGTAGTCATATTGTTTTGGAAATTGATTTTTTGTTCCCAGAGGTAGAACAACACCAGACTTTACAGGCGTTTTCTTATAGAAAGCATTTCTGAGGGGGCTTGGTACATGTTTTCTATTTGCTTTTTTACATGGGGTAACAAAAACAGATTCATCGGTTATGTTTTCTGGTAGAATTGGAGTACTACTAGGTATTAGTGGATCTCTCTCAGTCCGAATAAAATCAAAGTCTGGCGATGCATTCGTATATTCTAATGAAACATTGTCACTTTCCAGAGGTTCGGAATCTGTGGGCACCGAATAAGAAATGCAATTTTCAAAAGTACCATTAACATTATCAGAATTTTCATTAAAACAAAAAATATTTGAATCAATATTGTCAGTGTTATCCATTGATAGACACGGGGGCAGATTGAGGTACTTTCTACATTCTCTGTAAACTTTTTTCCTATTAGTATTAGTTAGAGTGACTCTAATGTTTCTACATATGTTAGTTAGAGTTTCGTGATTGTAATTTACAAAATCGTTGGACGTGTAATTACAACTTTGTATAAATTTGATTATTGTGCTATTATTAATTTCTGATGTATTAGCCACATCAGCACAATTCATAGTTTCAATACACATACGAAGAGATGAATTTTTTCTTTTAATAGCATTTACTATTGATTTTCTCAAATTATGATCACCATCTTTCTTAAAAATGAAATTGCAAATATTATTTACACAACTATCGGAAACAGAGACATTCTCAAAATTTAATTCTGGATATTCTGTCTTAATATACTGAGCTACCTCATTCAATTTATGTTTTAAACTCATTATTAAGCTTGCAAATTGTTAACCTACTGTGCCTGATATAAATTCGACGACACTTTTGTAGGAAACTTTTGTATGTCTGATAAATTCAACGACACTTTTGTATGCCTGAAATAATAATTCAACGGCACTTTTGTGTGTCTGATATTGTAATTCAACGACACTTTTATATAACTGAAATAGGAAATTGTACGAAACTTTTGTGTGTCTGAGATTGTAATTCAACGACACTTTTGTATGCCTGATATTGTAATTCAACGACACTTTTGTATGCCTGAAATAATAATTCAACGGCAGATTTGTGTGTCTGATATTGTAATTCAACGACACTTTTGTATATCTAACTATACCTAACTATACCTAACACTAAAATAAAATAAAAGATAATTAATTAAAAAATAATTTAATAATAAAAAACACTATAAAAATAAAAACTAAAAAAGAATTAAATTATAAAAAAACACTGTAAAAAATGAAAACTTTAAATAATAAAAACACAATTAAAACAATTTTTAGCAATTAAATGTTTATAATTAGCACTTTGCAGAATAACCGCAGAAAACAAAAGTAAAAGCGCTTGGAATAAATCGAATAATTAATATTTCTAACAATTAAATGTTTAGAATTAGTACTTGGTAGAAACCGCAGAAACACCGAAGTGAGTGTGCAAGGAAAAAGCAGCGGAAAACCGAATTGAATGCGCGAGGAAAAAGCCGAAGAAAACCGAATAGAAAATGTGTAGAAAACCCGGATCACTTGCGCCTGAAAAATACATAAATTTTACTTTTAAAATAAAGTATAATAGTATAATAATGTATTCAATAATATTTTACACTTTTAGAAATCATCATTAAACTCGTGACAATGACACACTGGCACACATGGATAATAAATTAAGATATTTTAAGAGAACAAAAATATTAAAGACATAATAATTTTTAATTGAAAAAATAAGTATTACTTGTTAAAAAATTATGTTATTATGAAAACGAACGCTAATTTTAAAATAAATCTTTATAGAAAAGTTATTAATTCTATGATGCCTGTAGCCTGTGCTGACGATTGTCACTTTCAAAATATTGAATACTTAAACAATAAATATTACACATGTATCATTTCAATAATTAAATTAAATTAAGTCTAAAAAGGATACAATAATACTGAGCTCAATAATAAATGCAATAATCCAATCCTGTGTACAACAGTAAATGTAGACTGCATGCCACCTGAAAATGGATGGGAAAATAAATATAATGGGAAGTACAAGAGAAAGTTTAATTTACTTATCATGTCATGAAATCTTGTCATCAGATTTATTTTGCAACAGCTTGCGAGCTGAAATACTAAAAACATAAACTCTCCTTCAATGATAGAACTGAGACTGGATATTATGTTTACAAATAATAAACAACATAGAAATGATTTTTCATTACTTATGGTATTTAATAGTAATTCAATTAAAGATATTTTTTTTTTTACCCATTTATGAATGAAATATTTCAAATATAAACCATTATAATATGTATGAATATAACTTAAGTATGTTTTAAGTTAATACTGAGGCCACTTAAGATCCAGAATCTGAATAATCAATTACATTAACTATTTGAATAATATATACATTTTAAAATGAATATCTTATAATTTGTTGTTATTGTCAAGAGAATATCAAATATATTTAATAATTAATATTGAAAACTTCAATACTTAGAACTTTAATACAATATTACCTTACACATAGAAACAGTTTCAGTTATTCTAAAACCTGTTAAAAACTATTTCTCATCATGAAAATTATTTATTTACCTATATTTTTACAGTTATACAAACAAGTAACAACTTTGATATAAGTCATAATTTGATATATATTATTATTTATTAAATATTTTACTTACAAAAATAAATAAATATATAAACTCCAAATCCATCTTTTTAATGTACCTAGAATATTTATAATAGGTACATGGGCAGATAACCTGTAAAACATTGGGTAGTAAACACATCCCTACATCCCCATCAAACCAACAATGAAATAAACACAATTGAAATATTATTTTATTTTATTTGATATTGTATACTGTGAAATTGGATATTAGTCGGTATTAGCTCTGTACTTTATAAATGAATAATAAAAAAAATGTAAATACATAATTATGTAATCTGTACTAAACTACAATAATTGGTTATTTTCTCATTTTAAGGGAGTCATAGGCGTGCGCAGACTTAAATTTCTGGTCGAGCCTAGACAATTATAGTGCCCTAATATTTGGACTGCGCCCCTAATTTTTTTTTTTAACACACCAACATACATGTTGATAATATATTAACCTATTGATGTCTATAGTACTATAGTTATTGTATTTGTACCTATAAAGGTATAATGTTTTTTTTTTGATTAATTAAATGTATGTAATGGTTAGGTTAGGTATAATATAAGCATTATAATAAAATATTTAAATATATACGAACATTTTACTATGCCCCTAAAAAGTTTCAGGTCGAGCCTGGGCTTGACCGGCTCGCCCCGTGCGCACGCCTATGCATAGAGTTTTGCCTATTTTTCGTTTAGACACTACCATTCAGTATGTGGATAGGTAAACGGAACATGACATAATTAAAACAATTAACATAACATAAACTTACCTGTCTCCGTAGAAAGTGATCTCTAACAAATGACATCGTTAAACAGTTACGGTTTACACTTTTAATTAGTTAAGGTAAACTGCAAAAGTGCAATGTACATTTGTAAGAACGTGTCTTCGAAATTAGGGCAATTTATAACCTAACTTTTAATTAATATTGATTTGTATAATTCGGTATAGTTATGGTTTCGGTATAATTATCGTGGTAATGACGCCAATAGAATTTATTATTTATTTATATACTTTTAAAATAAATAGTTATTAAATGACATAGGGCGACATCTACTTTATAATTTCGATGCAATAGTTAGGCACCCTTGAAATTTAAAGAATGCAACCCAACGTGCAAGGTTTCTTATCACTAGCCGCCCGAAAAAAATAGTCACCTAGCTTTGGTCACCCAACTTCACACACGTGAAATACCGAAATCTATTTTACTTAAAAATTCACGTTTTCCTATATTTTTTTTTTGTTTTTCCCGGCGCTTTTGGTGACTAGGTAGGTACATACTGTTCACTTTGACATCCCCTATGCACCTACTAGATTCACTTTGCCACCGGAAAAGATGAGAAGCGAAGAATTATTTCGACTACTTATCGTGTACACGGACCCAAATGATAAATTTTATTACGCAGAACGTAAATTTGCTAATTGTTTCAATATAGGTCGATTCACTCTAACTTTTGAACTGACGATGCTAAATGTGATCTGCTGATCGTAAATTCTGCTATATAAGACGGAGACAGTAAAATGCCCGTGTTACGTCTTAAATCGTGGTTCGTGGAGCACTGGAGGCTGGAGCTGCATCGTTCACGAAATTTCGGACTTCGGTAAAATGTAATATTTTAATGAACGCGATTGTGTCTTATCACCATGTACCACGAACTATGATAGTAATAATTGTTATCAAATAAATAACAACATAACAATATTATTATTTTTTCGATGTAGACTTTAAATTTGAATCACTCGCGAGTCTCGATTATTTGAAATTCGAACAAAAATACAGACTACAGAACTACAATCGTAGGTACATAGTTCTATCCATAAATGTTGGTACAAAAATCAAGATGGATAAGTGTATTCTTTTTAGTAAAGCATCCGATGTATCGCCTCGCCACATTACGTTAATTTTCATTTGTAAGTATTATTTTCTAGTTGTACTGATTATATTTCTTAATAATGTGGAGTCAGTCTAATTTGCTAATTTGTTCACAACTATAGGTTGATTTCCAAGAAATCAATGAAATAAAAGAAAATAATGGCTACAAATGTTTGAATTATCACGATTTCTACCTGGCATAGAATCTGCAGCGGTATTCATTTCTCAATTATTAGTGATTGTTAACAATGCTCAGTAAATTAGTAAATATGGTCAGAGGCTGTCTCTAAACATAATCCAAACCACTTGTCTGGGATAGAGAAGTAAAATAAATGTTAGTACTTTACAGCAACATTGGTACTCCCCTGAGCACGACTAGTAAATCGCATCTAAGAGGTAAAATCATTCATTATTATACATAATTCATAAATTTGGTACCTATTTATTTATTTATTTTTTACAACTTGACATTTTCAGAAAATTTTGTTTCTCCAACGACGAGTTAGAAGAAAATTAACAGAGGAATAAAGGATTTGGAGGCCATACAGTTGATAATTATTTTAATTCGCCCAGAAAATAATGTCAAATTCACACACACATGTGTAAATATATCACACAAGTATCCAATTTAAATGTTTGCCAAAACTAAAAGTTACTTAATAGTTTATCTTTTTAGCTCATACAATGGATTATACTTATTATGGTAACTGAAATATATGCAAGTACCACGTGCAAGGAACTAGGTAGTGGAGCCAATGTATTGACAATTTTTCAGACGTTGACTTTCTTGGAGATAATTCTACCGACTCAGATGAAACCATACAATATTGGAGCGAATTATGAAACTTAAAGGTTAGAATAATGTTGATAGGTTTTTATTTCAAATCTATTTTACTGTGTCGTTAACTAACAAACCCACCTGTTCACGAGACACATTGTATATCTTATTGTATGCATGAACTTATATTATTATCAAAAGGACTCAGTCCGTCAAGTCATAATAAATTAATAAATAAATAATTATATTATGTTACAATCTTAAAATATCCATAACTTGTTTCAAAAATAAAATACAAATAAGTGCTTCCCTATAAGGTTCCTTAAAAAATATTTTTGCTTTTAAGTTTTATTATAATATTATGTCATACCTTTCTTATATTAAAGCTAACAGTACAAAATTGGTTCTACTGTACTCATATTTGCATATTGCCCGTAGTTTAAAGAGAGAAAACAAATGGTTCACTGACTAATTTTTGCTGAGTAAGAATCCAATTTCCATAACATAGTGGGAGTTTTTTTTTTATATGACTTACTTAAATTCTAAATAGAAAATAATTTAAGGCCTATAATATATTGTTAAATTTTTAGTTTGATTCATTTAAAAATGTATCATGAATTTGGTTCTAACAAACATTTAAGTTTGCCTTAGAGCCACATGGGCACTGAAAGATGTTGTCATAAAATTGGGTAGCTAATACAATTATCAAATATTATTATGTAAATACAGAGTTAATCAATTTAGTATTTACCAAGCTTACCAATAATAAACCAACTCTAATTTTTATGTCATAATAATTAACTTATTCAAACAGATAAATACATTTTAAGTGTATTTAAAATTAATATTTTCAAATAGATTCTGTTATACCATTTAAGAATTTTTCTATCACATTAAATATTTCATAAAAGTTATAATATGTGTCATCATTTAATTATGAATTGAAATTAAAATGAGAGATTTCTGACTTATTACATTTTATGTTTAACTAAGGAAAATAGTATTTAATAAAGATTAAAGGGCTTACCTACAACATAAAATGTATGTATTATTAAATTTATTTCTTGTGATGTGCGTATAGTTATTTAAATTATTACAATATGTTAATGTATTTACACTGTTGTGAATTATCTAGACAATTTTATTGAGATAAAATTATTTCTTTAATAATAAGACATTTTTAAATACTAAAATAGCCAATAGTTTACGAGAACCGGGAAGTGATTAATCCAATATTATTAGTTAAAAAAGAAATGTTTACTGAAATGTTGTCAGTTTTATGTTTATTCAAGTTGTATTAAAAATTAAAATTTTGTTTTATTTTAGTTGGGAAATTATATTAAGGATTTATTAATTAATAAATATTAACTAATTAGTAATAACTAATAAATTACATTAAATTGTTAATAATTTTAATTAGGTACATTTAAATTATCTATTTTTTTCTCTAGACAAAAAAAAATTATGTTATATTTTATCTTTTCTAGATTAATGTTGAATGAATTATCTGTTAGCTTATCCAGATGACTTTTTGGTTATCTTTTCCTAACACTTGGTATTTATAATAATTATTATAATTTTTAAATCACCAGATGCGCCATATTAGTTGATCCTTTATTATATTATGCTATAATCCTTAGTACACACATTTAATAAAATAACTTAAAATCTACTTGTACAAATTTTGATTTAGCAGCATCAACATTAATTTTTATATGAAACTACATTAATTTATTTGAAAAGAATATGGTTTTTAAGAATCCTTAAAAATATCATGGATCAGAATTTATTTGAGTAAATGCATAATTAAATAAAAAAAGGGAGTAACCATGCATGGTGAATATTAATTGTGTTTGTTTAGATATAATCATTAATTTTTTGTATATTCCATTATGTAATAAAATTAAGAGTAAAAAATATATACATTATGTACCTGTAATTATTAGAAAATATTCTGAAATATTAAATGAAAACAATAGTCAATAATACACAATAATCTTCTAGAACAAGCATGTAAATATGGGTAAATTCTGAGAACATTAATATGTGAATTACTCAAATAAATATATTTTTGATATTCTTTAAATTGTTTTAAATAAAATAAATATATTTATTTATTGTTTATTAAGAGGATGTCACACCCGTATGTGTTGTCTCCGTCTTACAGAAGTACAACATAGCTAAAACTGTTTTGCGCGAGACAACTTTTATCTTCCTGTGTTTGTAGTAGTGGCTCCAAAATTTTTGAACATATAGGGTGAAAAATTATCTATGCAACAGCGTGCCAATATTTTAGATAACATAAATACAATAAAGGTTATTTGCTTCTAAACATTTTTTTTTTTTTATTTTGCTTATAAAAAATGATTAGATAGTGATATTAAAAAAAGCACTCTGTTGCACAGATAAAGTTCTTCTTTACGTGTTGTGAAAATTTGGTAGTTCTACAACAAATATGGTGTGAGAAAAGTTGTCCCTTGCAAAACAGTTTTTGGTATGTTGTACATTTGTAAGACGGAGGCAACACTTGCGGGTGTGACATCCTCATAAACAGGTTAAACAACCCAGTTACATATAAAACAAAAATAAATTACAATAATACGGATGTTGATTGCTCACAATAAATGTATAGAGTATAGAGAACAAACCAATACATGGAGTAGGTAATAAGTTGAAAATTAAACATTACAAAATAAATATATAGATTATAGTTTTGTATACAAACTATATACCTACACATTCTACTTTTAAAATCATCTGAACTTATTAACATTTTTTATTGTATGTTGAATTGTTTATTTCACTTAAGATACCTAAACATTCAGTATAATATTTATTAAATTACCTTGAGTGTTAATCATGAATTATAAATATTAACCAAATGTGTATAGGATAGGTTAAATTATTTTGTAAGTCAAACATTTTCAAAGTTGCCTACATTTCAAATTATTATTTCTAGAATGAGTTTTTTTAATAATTAAATTTTATTATTCTTTCATATCTGTAATCAAGTGATTACTAATCAGTATCATAAACCACAATTTAAGATACCTAGTATACTCAAATATTTTGAAGTTACCTACTTTCGTATAATCGTATATGTACCTACTGTTATGTTCTTGTAGGCCAGGTGACTACTATTGTAGTATAATAGTAAGACAAGTGGCTACTAGAATATTAATGATGCAGGTGGCAGACACTTCTTCTGATGATGTCGTCGTGGTAGTTGATTAAATAAAGTGGACAGTTGTTGTATATCGTGAATTTATTATTAGTACTTCAATAATTTTGACATAGTCCAAATAATGTTATACAGAGTGGCGTGTAAGTGCTTGCTCTAATGGATGGTCGTACATGTCTGAATACAGGCCGATTCGGGGTCCCTTATATATGAGGTTCCCCGTACCCCTTGCCTACAGATACTGTATCTCGGTTCTCACGGATGTAATTTGTGTGGTCATCGTTCCAGCCCACGCATTCACAATTTCCCAATATATTCTGCGTATTACTAAAATATGCTGATAATTAATCTATGGTCTGTTTCATTAAAATAATCATTTTACTCTTTTATATTTGAATATCCTCGTGTTCAGTGGTTCTGTAAAATATTACGTCCGCCTATTTTTGAACCCTTCCGCCTGAGTCATTCAGTGGGCTTGTCCCCTTATGTTAAACAGGAGGAAATCCTATTTCCGTTTTTAATATCCGATTTATGCCGATCTACAGTATATTATGCTAAATATGCACCTGTGGAATTGGTTTTATTGTTACGTAGTAACTTGCTTACTACATCTCCCCCTTTAAAAATTGATTTTTATCGTCAAAAACGAGAAAAATTAACTCAATTATCACTCCATTAGTTCAAGCACTTTACTATGGCTACAAGTTTACATACATCAATTATTACATTACATTCAATTATTACATGTTTACATAATATGTTTGTTACAAATATTTAGTTACATTATTGTAATTATATGGTACATTCCACCATATATTTCTGGTTACATTTATTAAATATTATTGACAAAATACAGATTATTACAAGATCCATTTTATTTTTCGCGTTTTTCCTAACTACTGTTTCTAATTTCACGTGGAGTCTGACCTAGTACCTGAACGACCTACGAATTGTTCACTTTTTCGTGGCGTGATACCTATCTCTTGTGTTAAACTAAGTGATCATACAAAATTTTCCCTAACAGCTCTTTTGGAGTTACCTATATGTTTCCTAGTTTGTTCTATAAATTCTTCCTTTATGGCGTCTTTTAATATTGCCGCCCGTAATTCTTTCTTAGTTTTATATTTTTTATGTTTTACTGAACTGTCCGTAGAACTAGCTTCAATATCTGAACTATCGGATTCTGTCATATAATATATAACTAAACATCAGGTACATATAATTTATATAAATTATATTTATTAATTTACTTATTCACATCTATATAATAATTATACTATAATCGTATTTTATTATTTTATTTATTCCATTAATATTCTATCCGCGTATTTAATTACCAATAGTATTTATTCTACATGACGTATATATACTATTATTATTTATAAAACAATCAACACGTACCAACCATCACCAAAATGAATAATACGTATATATTATTATCCACAAAATTACCAATACGTATATACTATTACTTACAAAATAAACAACATGCACAATGCACATATAATTATTCATAAAAATAAATAGCGTAAACGCGCGTCGTACGTCGTAAATGGATGAGTAGGTACCTATCAAATAACACGTAAAGCGTTCAATCGCCTATGCTACGCGTGTTAAATTTCGTTACGGTTTATTTCCTCTCGCCCAGTTCCGCGATGTTTCATGAGTACGCGCTTGTACCGCGTTCGAATATTATTAAAACAATCTCCGGTTAATTACTCCGTAAATCCCTCTAATAATATTCGACTTCCTATCCCTTATTTTTCTTATTATTAATTTATTTCTTTAAGGGGCCTGGTCGCGATTTTTCAAATTTTCCGCAATTCTATAAAATTTGAAAATTAAATTTTATATTTTAGTTGCCACCTCAATTATAAGACTTTTCCACTAATCTACTACCCAATACCTATTTAGGGGGGGGGTTGATAGGGTATATAGGGTAATATAAGATTTCGAAAATTAATTTTGAAAATCCAAGTCCAATGCGCCCTGCAATACGTCTTCCTCTATTTAACCAAAAAAAAATTACGGAAATCAGACCAATCTACAAGGCGTGAGAGTTTTTCCTGTAAGGCATGTTTTTGAGCAAAAAAACCGGTCGCGACCAGGCCCCTTAAATGATTTAATTTTCTAACTTACGCGCTTTAACCATTTAATTTTAAACACAAAAAAAAATTAGCTTTTCATTAATCATTAACAATTATTCTATTAACTTATTCGTATTAATATTATACTAAATCTTATCCTAGGGCCCTATAATTAATTCTTTTTCAAAAACTTTTCAAAATTTGACGTCAATTACTATTATTTCATAAGGTCATCTACTGCCTTTTAATTCAAAATCTATTTTTTTTCAATATATATCAATTAATTTCTTTCAACAATTATCTATCATATATCAACTTATTTCTTTCAACAATTATCTATCATTCTATATTTCAACTTAAAAATTCAATATTTCACTTTAATCAATTATTTTCATATAATATTCAAAATGCTATGCGCGTGCATCAATTTCCTAGATCAGCCTATCGCTGTCTACCTATTTATTTATTCTCAATAATTATTTTAAAGTTTAATTCATTAGATCAGTCCCTGCTGTCTATAACAAAATACTATAAAATTCCTAGAAAATAAAATCCCTGCTGTCTATTACCGTAAAATACTTAAGATCAGTCCTTGCTGTCTATTACAAAAAATCTTAGATCGGTCCTTGCCGTCTATTTACCATAAAAATCCTAGATCAGTTTGAATATCGTCGTGTTCAGTGCTTCTGTAAAAGATTACATCCTCCTATTTTTGAACCCTTCCGCCTGAGTCATTCAGTGGGCTTGTCCCCTTATGTTAAACAGGAGGAAATTCTATTTCCGTTTTTAATATCCGATTTATGCCGATCTACAGTATATAATGCTAAATATGCACCTGTGGATTTGGTTTTATTGTTACGTAGTAACTTGCTTACTACACTACAACCTCCATAAATATTATGTAATAAGTACCAAATAACTAAAGAAGTAACTATTCTAGAACTATAATATATTATTCCTTACCCATCATCTAAAATATAAAGTATTTAAATTGTTTATAATAGTTGCAAGTAATAAAATAATTAAAACTTTTAATTTTCCCCTTCTAATAACACAATAAACAAACAGAAAATATTAAAAATGTTAAGCTCATGTTTTTGCATATTTTATTTAAATATACAATGTATTATAAATGTGCTATTTACGTATATTATTGATAATAATCATTTATCATTATCATTGATATTTGGTTTGGATATATTATTGCTATTCATCATCTTATTCAATAAATGTTAAACAATATTATTTAATTAAGTTTTGATTGTAGGTATCAGTTTTGACCTGTATTAGGTATATTCATTTTGTTTTGTTTTTAAAAGAAAACATCGTATAATTATTATGGTTTAGGTACTATCTTATTTGTTATTTAAAGGAAATATTTTTATTAGTTTTTTAATTTTTAATGTATTTTTTTTTTATATAGCAAGTGCAACCGCCATCATATAATAACGTGCCTTAGGAAAATCTCCATCAGAATATGACAGCGTCTGAACAAATGGTGTGGAACAATCTTTTTTTCTGTTTTACTTATTTCTAATATACAGGTGTAACAGAGAGACCTAGCAGATACGATAACTTTTGTTCTAATCAAAATTTACAAATCATTTTTTATTTATATAATTGATAGATCCTTATGTTACATTTATTTTTATTTTTTAATAATGAAAATTCAAAAAAGCCAATTTTGTAAATCTGATTATAAGAACAGTTTTGATGATAAAAACATTTATCTAAGTCAAGTAGCTTATTTTTTAGAATTTTTTAAATCAATATTTTTTATTTTTTATTTTTGGGAACTCAAAATGTGCATCTATTTTACTAATATTTGTATTTATGATTAATAATTTAAAATTATTTTTTGATGAATGTTTATATTTTTTTTTCTAGATTGAGATTACATTCTTAACAAGAATAGCAATGTTTTGACTATGTCATGAACTATATGAAGATGAAATTTTTTCACGGATAAACCTAATAAAAATGACTTAACCCTTAATGTGTTCTGAATTTTAAATATTTTTTTTTGACATTTTTCAATTGTAATATTTCAAAATTTAAAATTTCACTCTTAATCAAATTTGATTAATGAATTTTTGAAAAAAGTGGACAAGTAGGTGTCGGTCTGGTGTGCATTAGGTTACAAGTGGGTCACTTTAATGGATGGTGTTAAATTTGAATTCAATAATATAATAATCATTGTTTAAGAAAAACACTTCTGAGCTAAGACAGTCAGCCTATGATATATTGATATTGACCATGTTTTAAATTTTCAATTCTTAGCTATAAAATTTCATTATTTTATTAATTTTTAACTATAAAATCATTTTTAAATTTGATAGATGTAAAAATCAAACTTAAAATGCTTATAAAAAAATTGTGCCTATGTATTTTTTAAATTTTTAAGCAGATATTGTAACAATATACCAGGAGCTTTGTATTAAATTTTCACTCTTTTTGGCCCCTCAAAAAAACTTTTATTGATATTTTTTAAAAAAAACTACAAAAATTGTCCTTAAAAAGCTCAAAACAAATCAAAATATTTTGAAAATTTTCCAAGTATAGGATTTGATAAAATAAACACATAATATAAATTTAAAGAGTCCATGGGTTATTTGTTTTTGAATTACAACAAAATAAGAAAATCACTACATAAGAAATCGAGTGAATTCAATGTTATAAAAATATAATCATCAAATGCACCTAAACATTTAATTTGACTTTTTTATAGACATTTTTTTTTTGATAAAGGTAAAAAACCTCATAAGGAATAATGTATTACATTTTAAAATCTTAGATTTAAAAAGAAAAATTTTTAGGAATTTTTAACTCAACGCCTTTTGTCAAAATTTGAACTTTAGATGCTTATAAAAAAATTGTGACTATGGATTTTTAATTTTTTTCATCTGTCTGAAACAATATACTAGGAGCCTTCTATTAAATTTTCAAGCCTTTATATCCAACATATATAATTGTATTGCCGTTCATAAAAAAAATAATAAAGTAGGCAAGTGGGTGTCGCTCTGCTGTACAGTAGGTTACAAGTCGGTCACTGTAATAGATGGTGTTAAATTTGAATTCAATGATATAATATCATTTTATAAGAAAAACGATTCTGAGTGGAGACTTTGTCAGTCTGGATATTTTATATTATATTTATATTGCTATTACTTATTAGTAATACTGTAGCCAGTAGGTTGAAATAATATAAAATTACTTCAAAATAACTAAAATCGTCATATGACAGTCATGATGCCATGATATATTGTTATAACTAAGTATATTTAATGATATTATTGTGAATAAAGGAATTTATATATTATCTACTTACGTGAAACCTTGTTTTAAATTTTCAAACCTTAGCTAAAAAAGTTGAACATTTTATACATTTTTAACAAAATAATTATTAAATTTTTTCAAAATTGATTATAAAAAAATTGTACCTATGTATTATTAAAATGTTTCAACTTCCATTAAGCAATATATCAGGAACCCTGTATTAAATTTTCACTTTTCTTTACAAAACAAATAAAATTAAAAGAAAAAAATTATAAAAAATTGAAAACAGACAATGCCCGTAAACAGCTCAGTCTAAATATTTTCATAATTTTATGGTGTATAGAAAATAAAAATATAAACATACAATGAATTTTTATGTGTTTAAAGTTATTCGTTTTTGAATTACAACTAAATAACAAAATTGCTACCTACATAAAAAATGGAGTGAATTTCCAATTTTGTGTAACTTCAAACATTCATAAAAATTTAATTTAATTTGGTTGTAGAATTTTTTTTTTTTAAAGGTAGACAAACTTATTTTTGTATGAGTTATCAACCAACTTTCTAGCTATCATACTTCAGGAGAAAATTTAAAAATTAGAAATTTTTGTACCGTTCACTTAGACGTTTTTATGGATTCAAGTGGTTACACAGCTTGGGTGTGATATCAAGTCTCTCTCATTAATATTTTACTTGAAGCTAGCTAAATTACCCACCTACTCCTCATTACCGAAGTACATTTTTATTATTTTCCTATTTAACACAAATTCTTGATGTTTTCAAAATTTAGACTTTTCATTTCAATTACCATACTTACTTGATTAAAAATCAAGAAAGTAAAAACAGTGTGAGTAACTGAGTAGTTAAGGATTTTTAATATTTTTCAAATGTCGTGGTAACAATATAGTAGTAGCCGTGTATTAAATTTTAAAGCTTTTTTACCCTACAAATAAAGTTCTGACATTCATAGAAAAAAAGGTGGGTAAGTGGATGTCGCTCTGCTGTACAGTAGGTTACAAGTGGGTCACTGTATAATGGATGCTATTAAATTTGAATTCAATGATACAATATCATTGTATAAGAAAAACGATTTTGAGCGAAGACGGTATGTCAGTCTAGGTTTAATACAAATTATATACATATCTATGGTATTAAAAAAAAAATTGACCTATAATAAATTCCAAATTAATCATATCACATTATCACAATATCCAATAGGTACTTATAACACGTTATACACGTACCCACGAATAATATTATATAATCACAACAAAATAACTAGGTTTTTTAATATGTAATTTCGTCCAAATTTGAACATAAAATGACTATAAAAGTAAACTGTGATTGTATATTTTTTAGATTTTTCGGTAAGAGAATTAACTACTTACGTGGAATCTTGTTTTAAATTTTCAATCCTTAGCTATAAAAACTGAACATTTTATAATTTATGAATTACGATGATTAATAATTTTCGAGATTTTGAAAAATTCTATCAAAATTCGATGTTAAAATGCTTATAAAAAAAAATTGTGCCTATGTATTTTTAATATTTTTCAACTGATATTGTAACAATATATCAGGAGCCTTGTATTAAATTTTTACACTTTTTGGCCCAACAGATAAAACTTAATTGATATTTATAGAAAAAAAAACTAAAAAAATTGAAAACTGAAAATGTCCGTAAACGGCTCAAAAAGTGTCAAAATATTTTCAAAACTGTAGGGTGTATAGGAAATGCTAATATAAACATTCAGTGAAATTTTCATGTATCTACAGTAATTCGTTTTTTAATTACAACAAAAAAAGGAAATTGCCACATGAGAAATCGAGTGAATATCCAATGTTGTAAAAATTTGAATTTCAAACGCTCATAAAAATTTAATTTGACTTTCCGGTAGAGATTTTTTTATTGATAAAGGTAGACAATCTTATGAGTAATCTTGTATTAGATTTTCAAATCTTAGATTTAAAAAGAAAAATTTTTACGAATTCTTAACTCAAAATAATTTGCTAATTTTCGTGATTTTTCCATATTTTGTCAATTTTTGAACTTTAAATGCTTATAAAAAAAAATTGTGACTAAGGATTTTTAATATTTTTCATCTGCCTTTGAAACAACATATTAGGAGCCTTCTATTAAATTTTCAAGCTTTCGCAACCAACAAATAAAATTTTATTGACATTTTTAGAAAAAAAACTAAAAAAAAATGGAAAATGAAAATGTCCCTATACAGTTCAAAATAAATCAAAATATTTTGAAAATGTTATCGTGTATAGAAAATGCAAATATAAACAACCACTGAAAATTTCATGTATATACGTTCATTTGTCTTAGAGTTACACCAATAACCAAAATCGATTTTTTGGAAAATCAATTTTGCGTAAAAATTCCCGTTTTTCCTTAATTTTTATGTTGTTTTTCCCGGCGCTTGTGAAAACTACTGGGAAATTTAAATTTTGACCTCCTCAATGCACCAACGATATTCACTTTCCAATCGAACAAGATACTGAAGTCGAAAATCGAAGCATTATTTCGACTACTTATCGTGTACACAGATACAAAAAAAATAAAAAAATAAAAAAACACACATCATTGTAAAATCAATACATTCATCGTTTCACTCAGAATCTAAAAACTAACCAAATTGGAAATTGAAAATGTCCCTAAACAGATCAAAATATTTTGAAAATTGTATCGTTTGTAGAAAATGCTAATAAAAAAATTCAGTCAAAATGTCATGTATCTACGGTCATTCGTTTTAAAGTTACATCAAAAACCAAAATCTATTTTGCATAAAAATTTCGGTTTTTCTTTAATTTTTGTGTTGTATTTCCTGGCGCTTTTGGAGAATTTTGACCTCTTCGACATCTCAATGCAACAACTAGATTTTGTGTAACTTCAAACATTCATAAAAATTTAATTTAATTTGGTTGTAGAATTTTTTATTTTAAAGGTAGACAAACTTATTTTTGTATGAGTTATCAACCAACTTTCTAGCTATCATACTTCAAGAGAAAAATTAAAAATTAGAAATTTTTGAACCGTTCACTTAGACGTTTGAATAAAGCTATTTTATTTTATCACCAGTAAACCTTTGTTTGTTATATTTTAAGTTTTTAATTTTATTTAGTTTTCATAAAATTGTTCACTTGCAAGTTGCAAGTTTATACAAATATTGTATAATGTTAAATATATAAATTAAACTTTTGTACCTACATTAATAAATACCTATATTAATATTACAAATAATATTTGTTTTCACTTTGAGCATAGAACAATCTTTGAGACAAATAAGACAATATTAAAACAATATTATTCTCTAGGCATATTATAGTCTACACACTCACATGTGGAAAGAATAGGTGATATAAGTTATAAAACAAATAGTTGACAAATAAGTGTACCTACCTACCCATATAAAATTTGTTTCCGGTGGTGGTGAAACCAAATTGGTTGGTACCTAACTCATTCAAACAATAATATCCATATTAATTCTTCATACTCTGCTATATATCAATAAATAGTAATTGGATATTACATAAGTTAGGTATGTAAAAAAATATAATATATTAAGCGATAGTTATTAGTTTGAAATTTAGAATTTAATAGACTTCAGATTTCAGACTAATAAAATATTTATTTGATTAATTAATATACTGTGATAACTGAATACTGATATTATTGTTTTGTAAACATTGCCTGCTTTGTAAATGGCGGGCCGACTTCGATGACAAGAAGGAGACGGCTATCTAGTCGTTGTATATATCTATGGTTACAGCTCTGGTTTTTATTTGGGTCAAGGGTCGAACCACTGGAATCGTTTATATATATATTCAATTTTCCAATAAAAATATACATTTATACGAATTTATAACTAAAAAAAGGTGGGCAAGTGGGTGTCGCTCTGCTGTACAGAAGGTTACAAGTGGGTCACTGTATAATGGATGATATTAAATTTGAATTCAACGATATAGGTAATAGTAATATCATTGTATAAAAAAACGATTCTGAGCGGAGAGACGGTATGTCAGTCTAGGAATAAGACATATTATATACAAAACTATGGTACCTACTAAATCAAAATTTGACCTGGTAGGTACCTATAATGAATTCAAAATTAATCATATCACAATATCCATTAGGTACTTATAACGCGTTATACACCAACAACAAACCCTGTTACTATCATAGATATAATTTATAGTAGTATACTTTAGAAGTTTCAAGTACCCACGAAAAATATTATACAATCACAACAAAATAACTAAAATAGTTATTCTAGGTTTTTTATTATGCAATTTCGTTCAAATTTGAATTTAAAATGTCTGTAAAAATAACTGTGTTCATATATTTTTTAGATTTTTTGGTTACAGTATGAACTATTTATGAGAACCTTTGTTTTAAATTTGCAATCCTTAGCTATAAAAACTGAACATTTTATAATTTATTAATTACAATGATTTTCGAGATTTTGATAAATGTTGTCAAAATTCGATCTTCAAATGCTTATTAAAAAAAATTGGCCTTATGTATTTTTAAAATTTTTCAATTGCTATTGTAACAATATATCAGGACCCTTGTATTCAATTTTTACACTTTTTGGCCCAACAGATAAAACTTTATGGATATATATAGAAAAAAAAACTAAAAAAATTTAAAACTGAAAATGTCCGTAAACAAATCAAAAAAAGTCAAAATATTTTCAAAATTGTACAGTGTACCTATAGAAAATGCTAATATAAATATTTAGTTAAATTTTCATGTATCTACAGTTATTCGTTTTTAAATTACAACAATATAAGTAAACCGCTACATGAGAAATCGAGTGAATATCCAATGTTGTAAAAATTTGAATTACAAACGCTCATAAAAATTTAATTTGACCAAATTTTCGTGATCTTTAAGAATTTTGTCAAAATTCTAACTTCAGACCCTCATCAAAAAACTATTGTGGATTAACGATAGACTTTTTTTTTAATTTCCACCAACAACAACAACTTACGACTTACTAGGAACGTTGTATGCAATTATTGAAAATTATCTAAAATTATTGGACCAAGCGAAAATTGTTTTATCGACATAAATTAAGAAAAAACTAAAATAATCGAAAACGTCATATGCGCATATGAATACATCGTCATGAATCTAAATATTTTGAAAACGTTACGGTTTTAAATTGTAATATAAACAATCAGTGAAAATTGCATGTATCTACAGTTATTATATTTTAAAGTAACAACACTTACACGAAATACAAAAACCGATTCTTCGCGAAAATTCGCGTTTTCCTAAATTTCTCATGTTGTAACCTTTTGGAGACTAGGTACTGTTCATTTCGACATCCCCATGCACCTACCAGATTCACTTTCCCACCGGAAAAGATGTAAACCGAAGCATTATTTCGAGTACCTACTTTTCGTGTACCTACCTACACAGACACAAACAATAAAAATGTATCACGCAGAACTTATATATTCCAATAGAACTTTTCGATTAACTGTAATTATTAAACCAACGATGCTAAATGTGATCTGCTGATCGTGAATTATTGCTAAATAATAAAATGCAAGGTTTTGCAATGACAATAAAATGCCAGTGTTACGTCTTACATCGTGGACCTGCATCGTTCACGAAATTTCGGATTTCGGTAAAATTTAATGCCGCGATTCTGTCTTATCACTATGGACCACGAACTATGATAGTAATAATTGTTATCAAATAAATAACAACATAATAATATTATTATTTTTTCACCTATGTTCCGCTAGCAATATTTGATAACGATATGCAGGGCGCCCAAACAAGTTAAAAAAACTCTAAACGTGAGAAAACCAAAATAGAACGCTAGAGGGCGCACTACATCAGAAATAATTATTTACTTAAACAGACTCAAGTACCGACTTTGAATGATATTTCTATGTACTTAAGCTGCGACTGCATTTTCAAAATCTTATAGCAGCTTAGGTACAACCCTTGAGATTATAAAAAACAGATCTCAAAACCTCAGGAACCTACAAGAGGACGGTGCACCGCCAGTACATCGCGCGGCACGCGACACCACGGCCGGCCGGACTTAGAAATTTTTTTAAATATACCTATAATCATTTTGCGTCGGTCTAAGTATAATGAAAATCTCCGTATTGAAATGGAGAATCCGAATATGTAATCAGATAGCGTCGACTCCTCTCGGAAAATTGTCAGGAGCTCGCGGGAGAACGGTGTCTCGCCAGTACATCGCGCGGCACCTGAAAACCGCGGAAAGCCGGACTTAGACATTTTTTTAAATATACCTATAATCATTTTGCGTCGGTCTAAGTATAATGAAAATCTTCATATTGAACTGAAGAATCCGAATATGTAATCAGATAGCGTCGACTCCTCTCGGAAAATTGTCAGGAGCTCGCGGGAGAACGGTGTCTCGCCAGTACATCGCGCGGCACGCGACACCACGGCCGGCCGGACTTAGAAATTTTTTTAAATATACCTATAATCATTTTGCGTCGGTCTAAGTATAATGAAAATCTCCGTATTGAAATGGAGAATCCGAATATGTAATCAGATAGCGTCGACTCCTCTCGGAAAATTGTCAGGAGCTCGCGGGAGAACGGTGTCTCGCCAGTACATCGCGCGGCACCTGAAAATCGCGGAAAGCCGGACTTAGACATTTTTTTAAATATACCTATAATCATTTTGCGTCGGTCTAAGTATAATGAAAATCTTCATATTGAACTGAAGAATCCGAATATGTAATCAGATAGCGTCGACTCCTCTCGGAAAATTGTCAGGAGCTCGCGGGAGAACGGTGTCTCGCCAGTACATCGCGCGGCACGCGACACCACGGCCGGCCGGACTTAGAAATTTTTTTAAATATACCTATAATCATTTTGCGTCGGTCTAAGTATAATGAAAATCTTCATATTGAACTGAAGAATCCGAATATGTAATCAGATAGCGTCGACTCCTCTCGGAAAATTGTCAGGAGCTCGCGGGAGAACGGTGTCTCGCCAGTACATCGCGCGGCACCTGAAAACCGCGGAAAGCCGGACTTAGACATTTTTTTAAATATACCTATAATCATTTTGCGTCGGTCTAAGTATAATGAAAATCTTCATATTGAACTGAAGAATCCGAATATGTAATCAGATAGCGTCGACTCCTCTCGGAAAATTGTCAGGAGCTCGCGGGAGAACGGTGTCTCGCCAGTACATCGCGCGGCACCTGAAAACCGCGGAAAGCCGGACTTAGACATTTTTTTAAATATACCTATAATCATTTTGCGTCGGTCTAAGTATAATGAAAATCTTCATATTGAACTGAAGAATCCGAATATGTAATCAGATAGCGTCGACTCCTCTCGGAAAATTGTCAGGAGCTCGCGGGAGAACGGTGTCTCGCCAGTACATCGCGCGGCACGCGACACCACGGCCGGCCGGACTTAGAAATTTTTTTAAATATACCTATAATCATTTTGCGTCGCTCTAAGTATAATGAAAATCTCCGTATTGAAATGGAGAATCCGAATATGTAATCAGATAGCGTCGACTCCTCTCGGAAAATTGTCAGGAGCTCGCGGGAGAACGGTGTCTCGCCAGTACATCGCGCGGCACCTGAAAATCGCGGAAAGCCGGACTTAGACATTTTTTTAAATATACCTATAATCATTTTGCGTCGGTCTAAGTATAATGAAAATCTTCATATTGAACTGAAGAATCCGAATATGTAATCAGATAGCGTCGACTCCTCTCGGAAAATTGTCAGGAGCTCGCGGGAGAACGGTGTCTCGCCAGTACATCGCGCGGCACGCGACACCACGGCCGGCCGGACTTAGAAATTTTTTTAAATATACCTATAATCATTTTGCGTCGGTCTAAGTATAATGAAAATCTCCGTATTGAAATGGAGAATCCGAATATGTAATCAGATAGCGTCGACTCCTCTCGGAAAATTGTCAGGAGCTCGCGGGAGAACGGTGTCTCGCCAGTACATCGCGCGGCACCTGAAAACCGCGGAAAGCCGGACTTAGACATTTTTTTAAATATACCTATAATCATTTTGCGTCGGTCTAAGTATAATGAAAATCTTCATATTGAACTGAAGAATCCGAATATGTAATCAGATAGCGTCGACTCCTCTCGGAAAATTGTCAGGAGCTCGCGGGAGAACGGTGTCTCGCCAGTACATCGCGCGGCACGCGACACCACGGCCGGCCGGACTTAGAAATTTTTTTAAATATACCTATAATCATTTTGCGTCGCTCTAAGTATAATGAAAATCTCCGTATTGAAATGGAGAATAAGAATATGTAATCAGATAGCGTCGACTCCTCTCGGAAAATTGTCAGGAGCTCGCGGGAGAACGGTGTCTCGCCAGTACATCGCGCGGCACGCGACACCACGGCCGGCCGGACTTAGAAATTTTTTTAAATATACCTATAATCATTTTGCGTCGCTCTAAGTATAATGAAAATCTCCGTATTGAAATGGAGAATCCGAATATGTAATCAGATAGCGTCGACTCCTCTCGGAAAATTGTCAGGAGCTCGCGGGAGAACGGTGTCTCGCCAGTACATCGCGCGCCACGCGACACCACGGCCGGCCGGAATTAGAAATTTTTTTAAATATACCTATAATCATTTTGCGTCGCTCTAAGTATAATGAAAATCTCCGTATTGAAATGGAGAATCCGAATATGTAATCAGATAGCGTCGACTCCTCTCGGAAAATTGTCAGGAGCTCGCGGGAGAACGGTGTCTCGCCAGTACATCGCGCGGCACCTGAAAACCGCGGAAAGCCGGACTTAGACATTTTTTTAAATATACCTATAATCATTTTGCGTCGGTCTAAGTATAATGAAAATCTTCATATTGAACTGAAGAATCCGAATATGTAATCAGATAGCGTCGACTCCTCTCGGAAAATTGTCAGGTGCTCGCGGGAGAACGGTGTCTCGCCAGTACATCGCGCGGCACGCGACACCACGGCCGGCCGGACTTAGAAATTTTTTTAAATATACCTATAATCATTTTGCGTCGGTCTAAGTATAATGAAAATCTTCATATTGAACTGAAGAATCCGAATATGTAATCAGATAGCGTCGACTCCTCTCGGAAAATTGTCAGGAGCTCGCGGGAGAACGGTGTCTCGCCAGTACATCGCGCGGCACCTGAAAACCGCGGAAAGCCGGACTTAGACATTTTTTTAAATATACCTATAATCATTTTGCGTCGGTCTAAGTATAATGAAAATCTTCATATTGAACTGAAGAATCCGAATATGTAATCAGATAGCGTCGACTCCTCTCGGAAAATTGTCAGGAGCTCGCGGGAGAACGGTGTCTCGCCAGTACATCGCGCGGCACGCGACACCACGGCCGGCCGGACTTAGAAATTTTTTTAAATATACCTATAATCATTTTGCGTCGCTCTAAGTATAATGAAAATCTCCGTATTGAAATGGAGAATCCGAATATGTAATCAGATAGCGTCGACTCCTCTCGGAAAATTGTCAGGAGCTCGCGGGAGAACGGTGTCTCGCCAGTACATCGCGCGGCACCTGAAAATCGCGGAAAGCCGGACTTAGACATTTTTTTAAATATACCTATAATCATTTTGCGTCGGTCTAAGTATAATGAAAATCTTCATATTGAACTGAAGAATCCGAATATGTAATCAGATAGCGTCGACTCCTCTCGGAAAATTGTCAGGAGCTCGCGGGAGAACGGTGTCTCGCCAGTACATCGCGCGGCACGCGACACCACGGCCGGCCGGACTTAGAAATTTTTTTAAATATACCTATAATCATTTTGCGTCGGTCTAAGTATAATGAAAATCTCCGTATTGAAATGGAGAATCCGAATATGTAATCAGATAGCGTCGACTCCTCTCGGAAAATTGTCAGGAGCTCGCGGGAGAACGGTGTCTCGCCAGTACATCGCGCGGCACCTGAAAACCGCGGAAAGCCGGACTTAGACATTTTTTTAAATATACCTATAATCATTTTGCGTCGGTCTAAGTATAATGAAAATCTTCATATTGAACTGAAGAATCCGAATATGTAATCAGATAGCGTCGACTCCTCTCGGAAAATTGTCAGGAGCTCGCGGGAGAACGGTGTCTCGCCAGTACATCGCGCGGCACGCGACACCACGGCCGGCCGGACTTAGAAATTTTTTTAAATATACCTATAATCATTTTGCGTCGCTCTAAGTATAATGAAAATCTCCGTATTGAAATGGAGAATAAGAATATGTAATCAGATAGCGTCGACTCCTCTCGGAAAATTGTCAGGAGCTCGCGGGAGAACGGTGTCTCGCCAGTACATCGCGCGGCACGCGACACCACGGCCGGCCGGACTTAGAAATTTTTTTAAATATACCTATAATCATTTTGCGTCGCTCTAAGTATAATGAAAATCTCCGTATTGAAATGGAGAATCCGAATATGTAATCAGATAGCGTCGACTCCTCTCGGAAAATTGTCAGGAGCTCGCGGGAGAACGGTGTCTCGCCAGTACATCGCGCGCCACGCGACACCACGGCCGGCCGGAATTAGAAATTTTTTTAAATATACCTATAATCATTTTGCGTCGCTCTAAGTATAATGAAAATCTCCGTATTGAAATGGAGAATCCGAATATGTAATCAGATAGCGTCGACTCCTCTCGGAAAATTGTCAGGAGCTCGCGGGAGAACGGTGTCTCGCCAGTACATCGCGCGGCACCTGAAAACCGCGGAAAGCCGGACTTAGACATTTTTTTAAATATACCTATAATCATTTTGCGTCGGTCTAAGTATAATGAAAATCTTCATATTGAACTGAAGAATCCGAATATGTAATCAGATAGCGTCGACTCCTCTCGGAAAATTGTCAGGAGCTCGCGGGAGAACGGTGTCTCGCCAGTACATCGCGCGGCACGCGACACCACGGCCGGCCGGACTTAGAAATTTTTTTAAATATACCTATAATCATTTTGCGTCGGTCTAAGTATAATGAAAATCTCCGTATTGAAATGGAGAATCCGAATATGTAATCAGATAGCGTCGACTCCTCTCGGAAAATTGTCAGGAGCTCGCGGGAGAACGGTGTCTCGCCAGTACATCGCGCGGCACCTGAAAACCGCGGAAAGCCGGACTTAGACATTTTTTTAAATATACCTATAATCATTTTGCGTCGGTCTAAGTATAATGAAAATCTTCATATTGAACTGAAGAATCCGAATATGTAATCAGATAGCGTCGACTCCTCTCGGAAAATTGTCAGGTGCTCGCGGGAGAACGGTGTCTCGCCAGTACATCGCGCGGCACGCGACACCACGGCCGGCCGGACTTAGAAATTTTTTTAAATATACCTATAATCATTTTGCGTCGCTCTAAGTATAATGAAAATCTCCGTATTGAAATGGAGAATAAGAATATGTAATCAGATAGCGTCGACTCCTCTCGGAAAATTGTCAGGAGCTCGCGGGAGAACGGTGTCTCGCCAGTACATCGCGCGGCACCTGAAAACCGCGGAAAGCCGGACTTAGACATTTTTTTAAATATACCTATAATCATTTTGCGTCGGTCTAAGTATAATGAAAATCTTCATATTGAACTGAAGAATCCGAATATGTAATCAGATAGCGTCGACTCCTCTCGGAAAATTGTCAGGAGCTCGCGGGAGAACGGTGTCTCGCCAGTACATCGCGCGGCACGCGACACCACGGCCGGCCGGACTTAGAAATTTTTTTAAATATACCTATAATCATTTTGCGTCGGTCTAAGTATAATGAAAATCTCCGTATTGAAATGGAGAATCCGAATATGTAATCAGATAGCGTCGATTCCTCTCGGAAAATTGTCAGGAGCTCGCGGGAGAACGGTGTCTCGCCAGTACATCGCGCGGCACGCGACACCACGGCCGGCCGGACTTAGAAATTTTTTTAAATATACCTATAATCATTTTGCGTCGGTCTAAGTATAATGAAAATCTCCGTATTGAAATGGAGAATCCGAATATGTAATCAGATAGCGTCGACTCCTCTCGGAAAATTGTCAGGAGCTCGCGGGAGAACGGTGTCTCGCCAGTACATCGCGCGTTTATTGTTTATTCCGTTTATACCTAAATGATTTGCATAATATTTTTGACAACAGTTCACTTATTTTTGTTTGTTGATGACGCCAAAATATTTTCAATAATTGACGCAATAAAATTGCATTTTATTTTAGATAAACTAGTAAATCGGTGTCATGATAATTATCCAAACCTAAATGTCAATAAGTGTAATACTGTAATATTATATATTTTACTCACTCAAGAAATTCTATATTGATTAATATTGATAACTTAAAATTAGCAAGAGTTACTTTTAGTAAAGATTTAGGTATTTTATTTGATCACAATGAGTTTTTTTCTTTTCACATGAATTACATTGAAAATAAAGCCTTCAAAATGTTAGGATTTTTAAACAGAAATACAATTAATTTTAAAAATATTAAACCAAACATTTTAAAAAGTTAAAAACTAAAAATGTTATGGTATAAAATTAATCAGGATAGAATTCTTAGGAAAAAAGCTTTTCATTCAAAATCAATATCTCTTTCCGATTAAAAATATTATACTTTTCCTTGGTTAGATCTAACCTTGAGTTTGGGTTAGTGTTGCGGTCACTAAGTTATACCAATCTTACTATCTACAAAACAAATAAATAATCAATATAATTCAAAATTCAAATTTTAAAGTTTATTTTGATTCTGAATAAAATAGTAAACTTACTAAAGCATTTCTACATAGTACATACACAAATTCTAATGATTTTTTAGTGTAGTATTTTTAATTTTAAGTGATCTAACAGTGTACTCAAACTCATTTATACCTTCCCTCAGATCAACAAACCATATTGAAATATTTTTTGGATTAATCAGTTTATTGTTATTGTACTGGAGGCAAGCATTATAATAATATTATATTATATATGTAGGTAGAATATATATTTAAAACCCAATACTATGATTATTGACAGGAAAGGCTTAGCAGTATTAAAATAAATAGTTAGGACTAGAGAAATTCAACAATTTGAATTTTGTAATATTAAACACATCCGGGTAGTAACTCAAGTGTTTAGTCTATCTTAATACCTGACATCCATTCAATTTGAAATCCAACTGTACGTAAGATCACTACAGTATTCTCATTATATTATTGTTACTACTTTTATGTAGTATGAATAATACATACATTGTAATAAGTAATAACTTATTAACTATAGTTATCATAATTTTTATTAGCCATGTATTATACTTTTAGGGGTTATTGAATTGATGGGCTAACAGTTGAAGCTAATTCTGGGGTGGATACTACAGCCTCAGGACTAGGAATTTCTAGTCCAGAAGCAGTTTTGTGAGCTACATCTAGCCAAACTAAGCGTAAATAAAAGAAAAGAAACTGTATATTGTCTTTGATTTCTATATTTTACTAAAATTTTCAAATTCAAATTAGAAAACAAGACAAATAAATGTAATAATGAATACAACCTTCAGTTTTTTTTAAGAATTACTGTTTACTATTTGAATAATTAAACATGGAGTCAATTCTAAAAAAGTTGTACATATTAGAGATACAATTTTTTTGTTAATGAGATATTCAAATATATAATTATTCATGCTGTGTATAACGAATGTTGGGTGCCACTGATCATTGTTGATCAACATTTTCATTTTCACAAGTCCAGTTTCCAAGTTTTGATATGAAAAATGGTCTATTGTATTTTCGTTTGTGATGATAACGAATATGTAAGCTTCCATTGTGCGGTAATATAAACACTGACCAACTTCAAGATCTGCCTCATAGTCTTTACAGTATTGTGACTTAAAGCAGTATTTTTCATTGACTGATTCAAAATGTTGATCCCAATACACTGGTAAAGTTGTTTTCCGAGAAAATAATATAATATTCAGTTTTTCAAATTTTCGCTTTTCTATATCTTTGATACTTTTACGAACTTTTATAGTTCTTGGATGTTCGACTCGAAGTAATTCTGACTCTTTTGACAAATTCTGTAAAAAATAAAAACATAAGTAAACTTATTTCATAGAATTGCTTGTTATTAAGGCTGAATAAGTAAAATTACATGTATAAAATGACAAATTTTGATTTTACATCCTACATTTTGAAATGCAATTTCAATAATGCCTCTTACTATGGACCAGTCTAATTTGTCTAGACCACAACCAATACGTGGGATGGCTAGTTTTTTAACACCATGTTCTACAATAAGATCACGTAGTTTTGTAATGGCTGCAGTTATACAATTGTACGTTGGTTTTTGGTTGCTAAGCTCCTTGGTAATTAAATAATAAATAAATCTATCGTTTTCTTGCAAATGCGCTACTGAACCAACATTTGGTCTTTGGTCCATTAGTTCGCCAACTCTTCCAAATTTTCTCCTAAATCATATTTGAATACATAAATTAAAACATTAACAATATTTTATCAATAAAACTGTTATTCACTAACTTGAAATATACGGCGATACCAGCACTCATACGCATATCTTTTGCCACACAATGTCCTAGAGAATACTCTTCAGGCATATTCATTAGTTCAATTGGAATATCTTCCAAAGTGCCTTGGTTAAGCGACCTAAAAAAAACCGAAAACAATTCATTTACAAAAAATAGCAATTCAAAAATTATCAACAGAAATATATAGGTACAATTTTTTCTTAGCATTAACAATTGAAGTTTAAATATTGATAAAATAAAGATGGGGTATGTTTGTAACATTTTTTTTTCACATATTTATAAAGATTATAAGTAGGGTGCGGATTTTAATGCCCTAAAAAATACCTAAAAATGCCTTAGGAAAAATGCAATTATGACCTAAAAAATTTAATTAATGAAGTAAAAAAATGCTTTAAAAATGTGAAAAATTGAATTAATCCCCTTAAAAAATGAATTTTACCTCCAAAAATGACCTTAAAAATACCATATTAATTTATTGATGATTTTTTTTTGGGGGGGGGGAGCATTATTTAACACAATATTTATCCCTATTAAAATTACGAACATGAAATAAAAACATACAAACTACGACCGTGATGTAACACGAAATCATTAATGATATTTTTTATTTATCTGATAATGGGTGAAATATTGAACAAATATGCATTAAAACTAACAAAAATTACCCAATAATTCTAAAAATGCTCTAAAAATCAAAAAAACATCAAAATATGCAAAAAAATGCAAAATAAAATTTTTAGCTTTGAAGCACTAGTTACATGAAACGAATTATGTACTTGGAAGTTGGAACTCATTGCCTAAGATCAAAAAAAAAAAAAATGCATTTTGCATTGAAATCCGCGCCCTAATTATAAGTTATTTAAAATGGGTACAAAATCTGAGCTTAAAAGTTTGTATTTTCTTAGAAATAAATACGTTATTGAAAATGTTACACTTGTACTCTAACTCCCCTACTGTACCTTTGCTGTATTAACTTAATATAATACATAATTAATAAGTATTTACATTTTACATGTGTGTTACAGAAACCATAAGAACTGAATAAATCACAAAAATGGTATTGATCAAGATATTATATGAAATTTTACATGACTTATGTCTAATGCCAAGTTTCGTGAAGAAAAAGAACAAAACCAAAATATTATTTCTAATTAATTTATATCTTATGAAGTAGGTATTGGTGTAATTATTAATTTTATTTTATTTTACATAGTTAAAGTTAATATTTTAATTGTTTGTTTATATCATAATTTAGTGGTTGATACATAACAGATCTATCAGTGGCGTGTTTAGGGGATGGGCCCGGTAGGCATGTGCCCACCCACATTTTTATTTAAGTACTAGACTAGTGTAAGTCCGATGCTCAATGAAAAATGAAAATATTATTTATAAATAGTTAGAAAAAAAAATTGTTTTGATCAGGTATTTAATAAAAATGTATTGCACTATGAGTGAGTGAGTGACATATATAAGTATAGTATACGTATTCATATTATCATTTTATAGTATGTTTAAAGTCAACGATACCATACATTAAAAATATTTATTTGATTTTTAATTTGTAGAATATGTATGTTTTGATATGTATTATTAATACTAAAAGTATAAATTTTTATTTGTGTTTTTCAAAAGATTTGAATATTTAAAGTTTATGTTTTAATAAAAGGTAAGATACGTACCATTGGTAATAAAAGGTAAGATACGTACCATTGGTAATAAAAATATTAAAATTAGTCATTTAGAATAAAAATACTAAAACTTATAAATAGATCAAATTATAGTATGATGAGGGGATAAAACCATTCTGAACTTAATTTTTGAGGCCCATCCACAAAAAAAGTTCTGGACACGCCACTGAGATCTATCCAATCCTACTTTTACCATCATTAGGACTTTAGGAAATGGAATTCAGTAACAGTTATATTGTATATTACTATTATGGAGCTAACTATTATTTGATAGTTTGATTATTTTATAATTTATTGTAAACATATTATATTATTATATTTATTTCATTTACCCATGTATATTAATTATTTATTTTTGTTACATTAAAAAAAAACAAAATTGTACCCAACCGGAGAGTTAAATCATTTACTTTTTACATCAAAATTAATAATGAATGTATAAGTGTAGATACACTTGCAACTAAGATACCAAACTAAAATATTGTTCCTATTTTCTTTGAAACATATAAATAAAAAGTCAAGTATTTGTTAAAAAATGTTTATTTTAAAATAAATTAATTACTCTTTTGAATTATTCATGGATGGTTCCCTTTGGGTGTCTGGTTCATCTACAAAACAAAGTACAATTAATTTCTGTTTACAAATTCAAAATCCTCAGATGATTTATTTATTATCTAAATAATTAAATTTAAATTTATCTGTTCGCTCATCATGTAAGAGATCAAAAAAAAATTTATTATTTTATCTAGATAAATATTTAATAATTGTATGTGTTCTACAGAGTATTGTGTATTTGTGTATTAAAATGTGTTTGAAACTTACATACTGGAGTCATGAACCTTCTTCCTCCTCTTCCAGCACGTCTTGGTGGCCTAACTAAGAGTGGAGCCCTTTGCCTATCTGAAACATAGATTAATCAATGAATTTAAAGTACCTTTTTAGTATTTTAACATAATAATAATACCTATATTATTGTTTAGATTCACACATAACAAGTATAAAAATATAAAGATATATGTCTGCTAAGTACCTACTTATGTTTAATAATATGCCTATTCGAATTAATAAAATCAAAATCATTCAATTTAATTAGAGTAGTGTATCAAGCATTAATAGAATCCATAATTAATTATGGTATTTCTATATGGGGAGGTACGTATGATGCAACTAGATCCATTAAAAAAAAAATCCAAAACAAAATGCCAAAAATTATCCTAAAAAAAGACTCAAGATACCACACAAAATATTTATACAATGACATGAATGTACTATACCAATAAAAAAATTATTTTATAAGGCGTCGGTACTTTACATAATTGAAAATTACTTTACTTTTAAAACTGAACACAGACACAATACTAGGCGAATATCTAATATCAAAGTATCAACTATGCACAAAAAATTAACACAATCCACATACCAATATATTGGTCAAAAATTTTCAATATACTACCAATAGAAATTAAACACAGCAACTCTTTTAAGATTCTTAAAAAAAAATTATACTTTGGCTATTACCAGAACAAAATATAGACAGACTCATAACAAACGTATATAGGATTACTGCATTATTTATCATATTAGTTGTACGACTTTAGTAATTATTGTTAATTTTAGTTTTATATTACCATATTATATTGTATTATTTAACTACACAATTTTTTACATAATACTATATTATATAAACAAAGAGAAGAAAATATATATTACATTATTACTTATATTATTAATATTATAGTTAAGTATGTGAGAAATGCATATTACAAATTGTAAATATTTAAATTATAAGAACTATTTAATGTATTTATATTTCAAATTGTGAACTCATGGGCTCCCACACGAACATGTTCAGTTGGGCCCATTATCTTCTTGAAGAATAAAATATATAAAAAAAAAAAAAAATTAGCACCTGGATATTAGGTATAATGTATAATATTTATTATTATTAATATTTTATTAAGTGAACTTAGAATTAATGATATAGGTATTTTATAAGATTAAGAATTTTAGTTTTATTTACTAAAAATATTTATTATTCATGAAAAAAACATAATTTTTCTGAAAACCAAACAGTAAACACAATATTATTATTATTATTATGAATTTGTTGTTTTATTTATTCGTCTCATTGTCTCAATTATTTTATTAAAATAATGCTAAGGGACTAAATTGATATGATGTAAAATTAAAATCTAAAAAAACTACTTTAAAGCCACGGGAAACGCCTTGTAAAACCACACATTAATATGTTATTAATCATTTAAAAAAAAAATAATTTACTTAATTACCTACTTGTTTGAATTTTTGAAAGCTGATGTAAAGCATTTCCCTGGTCCTCATAAGAACTTAATTTAACCCTACAGGCTACAGTATAGAATATATTATAGAATATATTATACAACATATTATAGTATCAGGGTTGGTTAGGTTATGGTAATTTATAGGTACCTATATATTTTTTGTATTTTTGTAAGCAGTAGATAAAAATTCTATGATTAAAATATATTTAATGAAATTTGTGAATTTTAAACAATACTACCTACAATCCTCATCAACTACTTTAATCATATAGCTACAAATCATAGATATTTATACCCAACACTGTATAATTGTATAACATCATCTTAATCATATAATAAATGTATAAAATAATAATAAATCTTACTCGAAGGCTCTTGGCGGACTCGACTGCGGCACTCCGCCGCCCGGTGTCCAGTCTTATGACATATTAAACATTCTGTAATCAATTATAATTAAAATGTTTTAATCTTGGTACATTATATTAATTAAAGTTGAATAAATCATTTAACTTACTAAATTTAATTTTTGTCGAGATGGCGGCCTCTGGGATTTTACGGTCGGACTCGGAGCTGAAGTGCTGTTCATGGCAGACTCCATGGTGGACTGCTCGTAAGTTGCGGGCTGGTGCTGGTACATTACGGGCGGCTGGTGCTGGTACATTACGGGCGGCTGGTGCTGGTACATTACGGGCGGCTGGTGCTGGTACATTACGGGCGGTTGGTGCTGGTTACATTTACGGTGCTGGTGCTGGTACATTACGGCGGCTTGGTTGCTGGTACATAACGGGCGGGTTGTGTGCTGGTACATAACGGGCGGGGTGCTGGTACATGACGGGCGGCTGGTACATACTCGGCACCTGGTAAATGGTGGTCACCGAGTATGCGGTGGGCTGTTGAAGCAT
>CARXXK010001122.1:0-60644 GCA_949089665.1 Macrosiphum euphorbiae
TGAATTTCAAACGCTCATAAAAATTTAACTTGACTGTCCGGTAGAGATTTTTTTATTGATAAAGGTAGATAATCTTATAAGGAATCTTGTGTTTCATTTTCAAATCTTAGATTTAAAAAGAAAAATTTTTACGAATTCTTAACTCAAAATAATTTGCTAATTTTCGTGATTTTTCCATATTTTGTCAATTTTTGAACTTTAAATGCTTATAAAAAAAATTGTGACTAAGGATTTTTAATATTTTTCATCTGCCTTTGAAACAACATATTAGGAGCCTTCTATTAAATTTTCAAGCTTTCGCAACCAACAAATAAAATTTTATTGATATTTTTAGAAAAAAAACTAAAAAAAAATGGAAAATGAAAATGTCCCTAAACAGTTCAAAATAAATCAAAATATTTTGAAAATGTTATCGTGTATAGAAAATGCAAATATAAACAACCAGTGAAAATTTCATGTATATACGTTCATTTGTTTTAGAGTTACACCAATAACCAAAATCGATTTTTTGGAAAACCAATTTTGCGTAAAAATTCTCGTTTTTCCTTAATTTTTATGTTGTTTTTTCCCGGCGCTTGTGAAAACTACTGGAAAATTTATACTTTTGACCCCCCAAAGTACCAACTAGATTCACTTTCCTACCAGAAAAGCTACTGATGACGAAAATCCAAGCACTTTTACTGTCCTAAAACGTGATGACAGACACAAAAATATAAATAAAAATATAAAAAAAAACATACATCATTGTAAAACCAATACATTCATCGCTCCGCTCAGAATCTAAAAATTAAATAGACATTTTTATTAATTTATTTTTATTGTTATAGTATTTATTATTCATGATTTTAATGATGAATAAATTATAAATAATATAAATTTATTAATGCCAACCTAGGCTTTTTTATCTGATTTAGATTTCATTTTTTTTTTTAATTTTTATATTTTTTTTTTGTTTAACTGCTTTTTAATATGATGTAGATTTTATTTATTCAACTATTATTTTTTTTTTTATATTTTTTATTAAACTAGGGTTTCTATTTCAAATACGATTTTTTATCCCTGTCAAATTTTAGATTCTGAGCGAAGCGATGAATGTATTGGTTTTACAATGATGTGTGTTTTTATATTTTTTTATTTGTTTTTGGGTCTGTCATCACGTTTTAGGACAGTAAAAGTGCTTGGATTTTCTTCATCAGTAGCTTATCTGATAGGAAAGTGAATCTAGTTGGTACTTTGGGGGGTCAAAAGTAAAAATTTCTCAGAAGTTTTCACAAGCAACACAATAATTAAGGAAAAACGGGAATTTTTACGCAAAATCGGTTTTCCAAAAAATCGATTTTGGTTTTTGGTGTAACTCTATAACAAATGAACGTATAAACATGAAAATTTCACTGGTTGTTTATATTTGAATTTTATATACACGATAACATTTTCAAAATATTTTGAACTGTTTAGGGACATTTTCATTTTCCATTATTTTTTATTTTTTTTTCTAAAAATATCAATAAAATGTTATTTGTTGGTTGCGAAAGCTTGAAAATTTAATAGAAGGCTCCTAATATATTATTTCAAAGGCAGATGAAAAATATTAAAAATCCTTAGTCACAATTTTTTTTTATAAGCATTTAAAGTTCAAAAATTGACAAAATATGGAAAAATCACGAAAATTAGCAAATTATTTTGAGTTAAGAATTCGTAAAAATTTTTCTTTTTAAATCTAAGATTTGAAAATGAAACAAAAGATTCCTTATAAGATTATCTACCTTTATCAATAAAAAAATCTCTACCGGACGGTCAAATAAATTTTTATGAGCGTTTGAAATTCAAATTTTTACAACATTGGATATTCACTCGATTACTCATGTAGCGATTTCCTTATTTTGTTGCAATTCAAAAACGAACAACTGTAGATACATGAAAATTTCACTGAATGTTTAAATTAGCATTTTCTATACACCATACAATTTTGAAAATATTTTGACTCTTTTTGAGCTGTTTATGGACATTTACAGCTTTCAATTTTTTTTAGTATTTTTTTCTATAAATATCAATAAAGTTTTATCTGTTGGGCCAAAAAGTGTAAAAATTTAATACAAGGCTCCTGATATATTGTTACAATAGCAGTTGAAAAATATTAAAAATACATAGGCACAGTTTTTTTTTAAGTATCTAATGGATATTGTGATATGATTAATTTGGAATTTATTATAGGTACCTATTATAGGTCAATTTTTTGTTTTACGTGTTACAAGTTACGTGTTACGATATTATTTGTGTGTAGGTGTTGCGATGTTGCGATGTTGTGATGTTGCGTAATTTTATCCATGTTTAATAAAATTTATTTATTTACTGAGCACACTGCTTGGTGTAACTTCAGTTTACCGTGGTTCTCTGCAGTGGTAGTACGTTCTTTGACAATTTTAATTTTAACTTTTTTTTAACTATGTCTAATTTGCAAATTAGTGCTGCAGCATATATATATATTCATTACGCATTAAAAAAAAAAGGAAACAAAGAAGATGGTGGCAGACGCAACTTTTTAAAAGCAGAGAGGAACATAGTGGAAACGTGTTATTGACTGATTTAAAATTTCAAGCTATATGTGGACAATACAAAAATTTTACTCGAATGTCACCAACTGATTTTGAATACTTGATTAATTTGATTGGGCCGAAAATCGTCAGACAGGACACATTCATGAGAAAATCAACTACCGTTCAAGAAAGACTGTCTATAACTTTACGCTTTTTGGCAACAGGCGATCACTATAGTAGTTTACAATACCTTTTTAGAGTATCCAAACAAGCCATCAGTCAAATAGTTCCAGAAGTCGGTAGAGCTCTAATTGAAGTACTGAAATATAATATACAGGTAATATTAATTATTTTTTATTTATTTGTATCTTATTTTATAATATTGAAATAGCTAAGAAATAGCTCAGAATACTCTTCAAATAATAACTTAGTACCTAGTATTGTGTACGCAATTATCAGGGCCGGATCTAGGGGGGAAGTCGGGGATTTATCCCCGGGCGTATAATTTTCGTGGGCGTATTTTTAAGGTTTTAAATTTGAAAATTAAAAATTGAAAGTGAACTTTAAAACAAAAGTCAAAACTACAAAACAATATTTTACAGGACATATTGTGTAATATTTTAAAAAATAAAATTATTTTATTTTTATTCGAGATAATTAATAAATAATAACTAATAACATTGGTTTACAAATTAAAAAGGACAAAATACCCGTCCGCAACAGTCAGAGGGTGTTGTATGACAAAAGTACAGAAATGTTAACAATGTTGAAAGTTTAGTTTTTAAACATTTTAATCAACTATTTAGGTTCATGTTAATTGTATAGTTTTTTCTCAGTGTAAGAAATGGGTGTTGACCAGTTGCCCCCCACGGCTGTTATCGGGATTTTGAAAATATACCAGTTGCCCTCAACCAAATGTACCAGTTGCCCCCAACCCAATGTATCAGTTGCCCTTACATGTTAATATATATACACTATATACACGATTACAATATATAGCCAGTAAAATAGGGGAGGTAAATATACAAATAATAAATAAAATTATTTAAAATAGCATAAAATGATAGAAAAAATTCATAATAAATAATATAATTATAATGAAAAGCGGCATATTCAATGTGATAATTTGTCGAAAAAAAAAATAGTAAATAAATTAGATATAATATTATATGTACTATGTTTTGTTATAATAATTACTATTTATAATTATTATTTGTATATTTACCTCCCCTATTTTACATGCTTTATATTTTAATCGTATATATATTTACATATGAGGGCAACTGGTACATTTTGTTCTTGGTAGTTTGGGGGGAATTTGTACGTGCCCTGGGTAGGTACACGCCTATGGTCTATCATAGATTAATGTAGGTACCTACTCTCCAATTAATGATATAATAAAGTTTGGTAAATGACATCGTTCTCTTGCACATTATAATTTAATATTTAATATTATTATCAGGGCTCATAACTTCTAGCATTTACATTTTTTTTTTTGAGAGGTCCTAGAGATATATGTGTGAGCTATAAATTTGTTTCAGATAACCAGGAAGCTAAATACGAAATTTTATGTTGCATATTTTTGCATATTTCGTAATTTATGTTCTATTTTGCTTTTTTACTATTTTTTCGACTATTTTCCCATTACTTTAGCATAATTTTTTTTTTCAGTTCAGTATTCTTTAAAACAATAATAACAAATTTTTCTTATTGTAATATTATATAACTTTGAAAACTTGTACGAACATATCATTATTTAATGTAACTTTCAAAGGTTAATATATTATGTTTAAAATTATTTAAAAAATATATACCTAATTATAGTTTATAATATAATATAATAATTATAATAATTTTTTTTAACTGAACAATCGCAGAATAACTGAGTCCATGATACAATAAGCAATAATTCAGAAATATTATTCCATTTTTTTTATATAATAAAACCATAAAAATGTTTCTATACATATATTTTTTTTGCATACCTATTTTAGTATATTTTAAAATTATTAATTTTTTTTTTTTAATAAAACATTGATAATTTTTTTATATAACTGTTTATTCCATATTTTAGTATTTTTTAATGCATATTCAAGCGCTTAAATGAATAATTTTTAGAGCATATTATTGCGCTTATAACAATCTTTTTTAGAGCTATAACTTATGAGCCCTGATTATTATATTAATATATTTTATACATTATTTTTATATATTATACGTAGATAGTTATTTAAAACTTAATCTTAAAAATAGTAACTGAGTATACCTAAAAAATGTGATTTTTAACAACTGTGTTTAAATTATTGATCTTTTAGATACCATCCACAGAAGAAGGTTGGTTAGATATTGAACGACAGTTTGAAGATAATTGGAAAGTCCCTCATTGCTTGGGCTCATTAGATGGCAAACACATTGTTATTCAAGCATCCATTAATAGCGGCAGTGAATTTTTCAATTATAAAAATTAATTTAGCATTGTGCTTTTTGCTTTAGTCGACGCAAGTTATAATTTTTTGTTCGTCGATATAGGGTGTCAGGGAAGAATTTCCGATGGCGGTGTTTTTAAACACTCTACTTTGCACAAAAATCTCGACAATAAACAGCTGCGATTTCCTAAACCAGAACCTTTACCTAATAGACAAAAAGAAATTAGTTTTTTTTTTATTGGGGATGATGCGTTTGCTTTAAACGAAAACCTAATAAGTAAAACCTAAGTATTTTCTGGAGTTCATCCCAAAGGTTCTCTTCAAAGAATATTTAACTATAGGCTATCGAGAGCAAGAAGAGTTGTAGAGAACGCATTTGGGATCAGCTCATCGATTTTTCGTGTACTTCGAAAACCAATCCTGTTGGAGCCAGAAAATACTCAAATTATTGTAATAACAGTTGCACATCTTTATAATTTTTTAAGGAGGAGTACTACTTCTTCAAATATTTACTCACCACATGGAAGCATGGACTATTATGTAAACGGCGAGTTGGTATATGGTTCATGGAGAAATGATGACTATGAAAATAGAACCTCATTACTGGATTTAAGAAACGTTGCTCGTCGATCGCCTTTAGTAGCGAAAGAAATTCGTGAAGAATTAGCTGACTATTTCCTAAATGAAGGACAAGTTTCTTGGCAAAATGACTACAGTTAATTTTGTTAATTTTATCGGTTTATACATTTTATAATTACTAAAACAGTTTTCATTATTTTTTTTATAACTTTTATTTTGATATATATGTATATTTATTATATGGGTGTACTGTTTATTCAAAAAAACTTATAAAAATGTATATATTATTATACCTGTATCATTAAAAAGTGAAAAGTTATATAATTATAATATAATATTAACTTATTTAAAAGTGTGTTACTCGAAGTATAAAAAACAAATTTAATGTAATATTGAAAAGTTTAAAAGGTCTTCGTCGTCAACTTTTCGAGAAAATCGATTTTGGTTTTTGGTGTAACTTTAAAACACATGACCGTAGATACATGAAATTTTCAGTGGTTGTTTATATTTGCATTTTCTATACACGATAACATTTTCAAAATATTTTTATTTATTTTGAACTGTTTAGGGACATTTTCATTTTCCATTTTTTTTTTAGTTTTTTTTCTAAAAATATCAATAAAATTTTATTTGTTGGTTGCAAAAGCTTGAAAATTTAATAGAAGGCTCCTAATATATTGTTTCAAAGACAGATGAAAAATATTAAAAATCGTTACTCAAAGTTTTTTTTTAAGCATTTAAAGTTCAAAAAATGACAAAATATGGAAAAATCACGAAAATTTGCAAATTATTTCGAGTTAGAAATTCATAAATATTTTTCTTTTTAAATCTAAGATATGAAAATGTAATACAAGGTTCCTTATAAAATTTATTATATTTATCAAAAAAAAAATTCTATAAGAAAGTCAAATTAAATTTTTAGGAGCGTTTGAAATTCAAATTTTTACAACATTGGATTTCACTCGATTTCTCATGGGGCGATTTCCTTATTTTGTTAATTCAAAAACGAATTACTGTAGACACATGAAAATTTCACTGAATGTTTATATTAGCATTTCCTATACACCATACAATTTTGAAAATATTTTGACTCTTTTTGAGCCATTTACGGACATTTTCAGTTTTCAATTTTTTTTTCTATAAATATTAATAAAGTTTTATCTGTTGTGCCAAAAAGTGTAAAAAATTAATACAAGGCTCCTGATATATTGATATATTGTTACAATAGCAATTGAAAAATATTAAAAATACATAGGCACAATTTTTTTTATAAGCATTTAAAGATCGCATTTTGACAAAATTTATCAAAATCTCGAAAATTATCAATCATCGTAATTAATAAATTATAAAATGTTCAGTTTTTATAGCTAAGGATTGAAAATTTAATAAAAAGATTCTCATAAATAGTTCATACTGTAGCCAAAAAATCTAAAAATATATGAGCACAGTTATTTTTTACAGACATTTTAAGTTCAAATTTGGGACGAAATTACATATTAAAAAACCTAGCATACCTATTTTCGTTATTTTGTTGTGAGTGTATAATACTATTCGTGGGTACTTGAAACTTCTAAAGTACACTATATTATACGAGGTGTGCTCAATAAATACCCAGAATAAAATTATTAAAAATTATATTTCAAACTTACAAATTATTTAAATGGATCACCTTCAAAATAGTGTCCTTTAGCATCAATACAATGCGCCCAACGGTCTTGCCACTTTTTGAAACACCTTTGAATTTCCTCTATAGGTATAGCCTTTAGCTCTTGTTTCGCGTTATGAATAGTTTCGTTAACGTCTTCAAATCTGTGGCCTTTGAGGGTACTTTTTAGTCTTGGAAACAAAAAAAAATCACAGGGAGCTAAGTCGGGTGAATATGGTGGATGAGGTACCACTGGTATATTTTTAGATGTCAAAAATTCACGTACGGAAAGTGCAGAATGCGCCGGTGCATTGTCGTGGTGCAAAAACCGCGACTTTGATATCCACGCTTCTGGTATTTTACGGCGTAATTTCTCTCTTAATCTTTCTAATACTTGTTTATAGAACACTTGATTTATTGTCTGACCTGTAGGTGCAAACTCATAATGAACTAAACCAGAAAAATCAAAAAAAACTATGAGCATTGCTTTGATGTCTGACCGGACCTGACGATATTTTTTTGGACGAGGTGAACTTGCGGTCTTCCATTGCGATGATTGGACCTTGGTTTCGGGATCATATCCATACACCCATGTTTCATCGCCCGTAATTATTGATTTGATAAAACTTGGGTCATTAGAAACCCGATTTTTTAAATCCAAACACACTTCAATGCGATGTTCCATTTGCTCCTCGGTTAACAATTTTGGCACTAATTTTGCGGACACTCTTTTCATACCCAATTCATCTGATAAAATCGAATGACAAGTACCAATTGATATGCCAACTTCATTAGCTACTTCTCTGACAGTTAATCTTCGGTCGGATCTAATTTTGTCTCGAACTAGAGTAATGGTATCATTTGTTTTTGATGTTGATGGACGCCCAGGACGATGGTCATCTTCAATGGATATACGACCTTCTTTAAAACGTTTGAAACAGTCAAAAGTCACACAACGGCTTAGTGCAAAATCTCCAAAAGCCAATTTTATCAATTCAAAAGTTTCCGTAGCATTTTAACCAATTTTGAAACAAAAGTTAATACACGCGCGTTGCTCTGAAATATTATCCATCGTGAAATCGCGATTTTATACAAAACGACCAACTTCGAACGCGTATTGTCGATGACTGATTTGAGATAGGTAATGATTATTATTATATACTGAAATAATGGTCATTATCTCTAGTTTATTTTGGTGCAATAACATTTCTGATAACATTAAATGTTTTTCTACAATAATTTTAGTCTGGGTATTTATCATGGCTAAATATACAGGCATGTTCTCCAGATAACAGTGCGCATATTATGATGACGTATGCTTGGGCAACATGGAGAAGTCAATGAAATATCATGGTGGAAGAAGTAAATAATTTATCAATTTTAATAAATGATAAACCAAAAACAACAGGATACAGGTTAACAAATAACAGGTATCAAATTTAAATTAGCAAATTATATTATTTTATTATAATAACCATGAATTCTACATTACAAATTTTTCAATTTTAGTGTTTGTGTAATTTTGTTTAACAGTTTTCTGCTGGTTGGCTCGATTCAGCTCTCTAATTCGTATATATGTCGGTGTTCGAATCATACAAGCTAGAACTTCATCTGGTATACAATTTTCCGGAATCTCGTTTTGCACCATTATTTTTAATTTTTTTATTACACCTGGTTCTTTATTCATGTACTGTCCATGAAATGTATTGAATAATTTTTCTAACACCTTTGACGCATTCAATAAATTCATTGATGGCCGTGTAAGATAACCTTAACATATTATTAAATGTATTTTGTACTAATGAGCACATACATAAAATACTTAATAATGTATGATTTACCTTTTGAAATATAATCGATCCAATCCTTTGAATCATTTGTTTCAATTTGATTCGAAAGCTCTGGATATTTATTTTTATACTTATGGGCTATTGATCCAGCTATATATTGTAAATTTTCAATTTCCCAAGGATTATCTGGGTACAGATCTTTCATCTATAAATCAAGAAACATACAGGTAATGTAAATTAATTTGAATTTTTTTAAGTTGATAATAAAAGTAATTTAAAACTTAGTTTTAAACCAGTTCATTGCATACCTAATTTTAATATAACTCACCTCTAAATCAAATGCATTTAATAGATCTGTGTCTTTATTGTTGGCATTTAAATTAATATTAATGATCTGGTTATTACTATGCAAAGTAATTGTACCTGGTTCAATTTTATTTTCAGGAGTAAATATTTCAGCTTCATTGAAAACATCACCTACAAATACTGACTGATGATTTGTCTTTTCAGTCATGTCACATGCATTTAATAAAAATTCTGCTTCTCTATTTTCTTCTGTATTTTGATTTGAAGTTAAAACAACAGCAGAATGTTTTCCCAATATGTATGATCGAAGTCTAAATTATTGAAGTACAGAATTTATTAAAAATTTTAATTGTTGATATAGATGCATTGGTACCTGTACTTGAAGTCTAGTGGATTAGGATGAGTATTAAAACCACCCATTCCCCTCATAAAACTAAAAAAATTCTCAAGAATACCTTGATTCAACCGCCGAGTTATTACATATGTAAGCCCATAGTAAGACTTTAAATCAACTAACAAGTTTCTTAAAGACCTATTTGTTAACAGAATTCCCTTTTGAAATGGCAACAAGGATTTTTTTGAGTGCACCAACATTGTTCGTATGAAGTTGTCCATTTCATCAAGAAGTTTATTCTGTTCATCTATTTCTAAACCATATGCATTTGAGTTATCCCCAAATGGTTGTTGGGAATTTAATAGATCAAACCAATTGTTCACCAAAAGAATGATATCTGCGCACTTAAGTCTGTAATATTTTGATTAATAAATAATTGTTAGTTAATATTTTGCAAATATATAAATATTTATTTACTTTTTTCCAGTTCGATGGTAAGAGAGCATTTTTATCACCATAATATTGAATAGCTTTAGCCACTGTACGTGAGAAAAGTTGCGTAGCTAATCTTACTTTCTGGCGTTGATGTCCTTTAGCTTGTAAGTGTAATTCAGTCAATTTGAAAGTAAGCTTTAAATCACCACTATGGGACAATCTCATTAAACTTTCAATTACAGATTTACCAATATATTGTGCTAAAACATTTACACTCAATAATTATACTGTTTGAAAAATAAAATATACACTAATTTTGTATTAATTTACTTTTGTCTAGAAGGAAGCCATGGTCAATAAAATGGTTACGTAGGAGTTTAATCAAGTGGGGAACGTCTGCAAATACATGTACAGCACGAGGGAAAATGAAGAATTCTCATGAGTTATTGACATTGACTTCCACAAACCTACATTGCCTGTACCCATATCACTAGTAACTGAAACCCCACATTGTAACCACTGTAATGAAGTTTACTTATTATTTCTTCTAAAATTGATTTTGTCATAGGTGTATCATATCCAGTGTTGAGACCAGATAAGTAAAAATTATCTAGATATAGATAAAAGATTATTGCTCTAATATTATCTAGATTAAGATAAGATAGCATGTATTTAAATTATCTCAGATAAGATAAAATACAAACAAAATTTATCTAGATAAAAAAAAGATGAAAATTTAAATGTTTAAAATAGTTTAATTTAACCAACAATTAAATTTATATTTTATCGTGGAAAATTAATATATCTACCAATAATTGAAATTTTAAGATTAGGAATACAGATTTTTTAAACATAACATAAATAATGACAGTAGTATAAATAGGGGGCTTCTGATGCCACAACCCATTATCCCATTATCCTTGCATTATCCCCACAACCCACAACCCACAACCACAACCACAACCCACAACCGCTGAACCTCATGCCTCACCCCACCGCCCGCTGACGTGCGTGACTTATATTATTGTTATCACATGTTATCAGTGTTATCATATTTTATCACTGTTATCATATTATTTCCGTTATCGTATTTTATCACATGTTACGCCGCCACCGGCCGAAAATAAGCTAAAAATTTTTTTCCGGACCGGGATTCGAACCCGAGTTCCGTCGGTTTCTGCCAGGCGATCACCGTACCCACTGCGCAACCCCCGACACATATACTTCTATACTAAGAATCTTGCCTAATTTACGGGTACATAAAACTGCAAAAGAAACATTTAATAATAGATTGCAGCTGCGCGTATTGTCATTAGTAAATCCGTTCGCACGCTCGCCGAACAATCAATAACTGACCATTATCACTATAGTATATCGAATAGAAGATACCAATTAATGAAAAATACATTAACCCTAATAGCCTAATTATTGTCATTGCCAGGAGCTGCGCGTATTGTCATTAGTAAATCCGTTTCGCACGCTTCCGCCGAACAATCAATAAATGACCATTATACCTATAGTATATCGAATAGAAGATACCAATTTATGAAAAATACATTAACCCTAATAGCCTACTTATTGTCATAGCCAGGATGTCTTAATAGCCACCTCTAATAATAATACAAGTATCTGCCATATCGAAGAAGGGACAATTCACACGGTTATTATACTATGGCACTATGCTGAAACAACTGGCACTTCTCTTTAGTCCGTTCTACTGCGTTAACACAGTGTACACGTATATTTTTCTTGCTCTCTAAGATTTTTTTTAAAACAGTTTATCTAATAGTGTTTAAAAATAATTTTAAACATGGCTGATTCTTTCACCAACAACGATGCCCTATACAAAAAGAAGAATTTTACCTATGTTCCACCAACACCACCTGCGGACCTCATCGACTGCAATAATTTTACACTTGACTTCACCGGCCGTAAGTTTTTGAATGTAGGACTTGATCCTACAGACGAATTCAATATCATAGTCCAAATAATCACACCATCGCGGTATGTAAATATGCCAGCCGATTTTTTAAGACGTATATTCTCTCTGATGGGAGATATATTGTCATTTATTTTGGATCAACCGCAAAAATATAAGCGAAATTTATTTCTTGAGACTGAATTACATAAAATATCCAGTATGGTGTATGGTGGAGAAAATGTGCTAGTAATAGAGTCAAAAACTCAGGACGGGTGCAGAGTACTGTTGAATCGCGTGGACCTAATACAGTTGCAATATTTGGAGCGGTGTATTTTCGAAACAGTCATTCGAAAGTCAAACATCATACGACCACTTGTCTTAAAACAGTTTGAGATTATGGGTAATTATTTGGACCAGGAATTTACCAAAGTTGATTTACCACCAAAGACACCCGAAGAAATGATCGTTTTTATCAAAAATTTAAGTGACGATAAAATTATTGAATCCAATCCTAAAGAAGACATGGATTTCATCAGTCAACTCAAAATGTATGCTTCATCTCAATTATCCGAACATTGGGCGCAACGTTGGAGTGGAGAACCAGAGGTAAGTCTTTAAAACTTATTCAATCGGAAAAATACAATACATATTTTTATTATTTTATAGTTATTCACCGAATCTGAAATGAAACTCATTTCACCGCCTCAATACTCAGCCATGTCGCCATTGCTTTATGACTCTGAAGACTGCTCACAAGCAAGGGTAATTTATAATTTATAAATTTAAAATAAACATAAGTATTAATTATAATAATTTTTATAGGGAGCTGACGAAGAAAGGGGTATCAGAGAATTTTTATCAGCATCTACGGGAATGAATCCTACGCAGGCAACGTGGGCACCAACCAAGCCGAAGGTAATATACACGTCATATCATTTATACATATATATTGACAAATAATTATTATTTGTTTAGCCTACCAGTCCACCATCGTTCGACTGTTTAGACAATTGTGGGCAGTACCCTCCATGGCATGATAAATACATCGAACCTCTACCAACGAGCCCCGCAATTGATGAGAACGACGGTCCGACGTCTTACAACCACTCGCCATCTATTCTAAGCGGCAAGCCCGCGAAAAAACGGAACGCAAAACGCAAACTCTTTTTTGAATGATATTGTTTAAATAATTTTGTGTAAAATAAAAACAAGCGTGATATTTAAAACCAAGTTTTCTCATTTATTAGAAAATAAGGTACTAATTACAAGGTATAAAATATTTACAAGGTATAAAATATTTACAAGGTATAAAAATATTTATATATATAAGGTTTACAACTTTCTAACATCTCCGCTAAAGGGATTATAAGTTATAATCTGGTCATGTAGTATTAAACAATAAGCTGCAGTTTTTTCTGGAATAATTGTATCCGTTTCAAATTCAATTCGTAGGTCCACGGTCGATGATTTAACGTTGTCGTCCTGGTGCGACAAATCAACAACGATGATTGGAACATAATTTTGAAAAATATGTTTTGATAATAATGGTTCACAATAATCTCTTTCGTAATACGATTTTTGAAAGTCTGTATAAGCTTTGTAGAGTATGCTGGCGGTATTATTTTTAAAATCAGCGCGAAAGTCTTCATACGGGAACACTTCAGAGTTTAAGTGAACCTTAAGATTTTTTAGTTGACAGTGATCGAATCGACCAGTGTCGTTTTCGATATTTTTTTTTCGATCTGTTTGTAATCCAAACAGCACAAATCTCGGCTTTTCGAGCAAGCTGCTAGACTTTACTGTCCACGAATGAGAAGTATTTCTAGGGAGCACAGGATACTCACAGAGATCCCAGGTTCTGAACGCACACGATAACGTTTCACGAGAATCTAATACTTTCAATAACTTTAATTTTTCTTTATCACTGACTTTGATAATAGGCATCTTCCAGGTCACCTTAGTCAGTTCAATTGTAATTTTTTATTTTTATCAACGGCTTTGGTTGCACCCTCGCCAACAACGTGTATCGCATCCAGGTCGGTAGATGCACGATTTAAAATCAGTTGCTGATTACAATTAAGTAATATTTTTTTATAGTCTTCACAAAATCCGAATAAATGTTTTAGAGGGATACACCCGGCAAATACATCGTTGCTCATAAAATTTTTATTATCTTCAGTATCCATTGCCGAGTCCCAAGCCGCATTCTCTAACGCATTCAAATCGTTTGGAGTATACGAGCAGTATGCTTTCAAGCAAGAAGACACTCCAGGTGATTTCAATTTTTGTATTTCTACTCCGTTTATTTCATATCGCATCTCGGAGAATAAAAATGCCAATCCGTTATTTGAAAAACGAACATCTCCAACTGCATCGTTAGGTTTATTTATTTTCCCCTCAATGTAAATATAACTCTCACATGGTAAAGTGTAAGAATCCATGTTTTGAATATTAATTCTAATTTCTTCATTGTATGATAGAGCGGTGCTTGAATACGGTGTGAACGAATGGTAACTCTTTTGAGTTATTTTACAATCGTCGACATAGTCGGCCGTCACGTTTAAATATGAGTCATCCATCATTGTAACGAACGAAGAAAATTTAAATTATTTTTCGTGAGCTTGATATTTTTCGGTTTAGATGTAGACTTCTTAACGGCAGGCGGTATACTGATAGGTTTTTTGACTGTAGCTCTTTTTATATTAAATTTGAGTGCCATATCCACGCGTTATTTGTAAACGAATTGTTATCGGTTCGCCACGCAGATTAATCAGACAATCGTTCTGATCTTTTAGCACGATATTTACTTTAGTTATTGAAGTCGTGTTGAGACCGTGAAAAACTGGATGCCTAGGTACCTCAACGATTTTATATCCCGCAGGTACAGTAGGATAAAGCTCGTGTATGATCTGGCTCGAGGCTCCGTCACAGAATGAGCCGGTGATTAAGTTGCACTCTACTTTTATACAGTTTATTTTCATTATGTTGACAATATTTTCAGATTCATGAGTAGCACCAGTAGTGTATAGTACATTTCTAAAACCTAGCAATTTTGCTATGCTATTCTCGACTCCTAAATCAACGCCATGGCTGCACGATATCATACACTTTAATGTTCTGCTGTTTGCTTTTAATTCAAACATACTGACATACTCAGGCATCATATTTTGTATAATAGACTCTAACTGATTCAACTCATATGTTCCTGTAGGTATAATTACGTACTCATTTTCATTGATCAAATTACGGAAGGCAATAGTATTGCAGCCAGGCTCGATGTTTGGTATAGAATTATTCGTCTGTAAGCTCAAAAGACATATCTGTGCAGTATTTTCTACTTCCAATGGTGGAAAGATCTCGCATGACAACTCACTAGAGTTTCCGTTTAACGTTAATGTGAACATGATAAAAATTTTAAACACAAGTGCCCACAGTTTGTAGTATTATATTTCTGCTCTCTGCTGTAATTGAAATGTATGTCACATCCGTGAAAATATTGTTGTACTTCTAATGGTGGAGGTAAATTCCCAAAACTGTCGTAATATTCGACTTTTTTTACGATTTTTTTATACGATACCCAATGCGTTCCAGTACCGTTTTCTGTATCCAAGTTAATAATCGCTGATTCTTGTCGCTTAGGACGTGTAGATAACCTATCTCTGGTAAACACTCCGATGAAATGAGGTATTTTCATCATGCGAGCATATTTTATAAGTTCGTAATCGTACAACGCTCTACTGGGTAATGTGGCTATTAGTTTTTTGACTTTCTATATTTTCTCGCTTTTACACCCCCACCACTTTTATGCGGTGTTTCTATTTTATATGAGTTGCCTTTATACGGTGTGAGATATAACCCTTTGCCCAAATGGGATGGAGTGTTTCTATTAAATTCATTAGCCATTTTCACAACGTTGGCTACGCCACCAGTCAGGGCTCCTAGAGCTGACAACCCGGCGAAAATCGGTATGAGTGGTAGCACACCGCCTTGTTTCGGAATATTTATTGTTTGTGGAACTTTAGTCTTCTTAATTTTGAATGTTTTTCGCTCGACGGCTACACATTTTTTAGTCAATTTCATCAAGTTTTTTTCTCCGATATTTTTCTTGATAACATTTTTAGTGGCTTTAAGTGCTGCTTTAAAACCACAGCCGCCACCTACTTTACGTTTTGCTTTCATGGCAGTAGTCACACCCCAAGCCACAGCTTTTTCTTTTAAACTCGAATCTTTTGACTTGAACCTATCCCAGGCCCGCTGCTCTAATATATAATCGGCTTTGTTACGATCTGCGATAGAGTTGCTGTTCTCGTACGCAATATCGTGGTCCCTACAAGCAGAGTCCAGAGGGTTTATACCTTTATCACCACGAGCCAATCGATTTTTTAAATTTGTACCAGGTCCACAGTATTGATAACCTAAAATATAAAATTATTAGAAAATATAATATTATCGGATTTATAATATAATATACCAGGCACGTGAAGCTCGATCGGTAATTTGTTTATAAGCGTGTTGATCAGGCCACTGCCTTTATTCTTGCTGCTTCTTCGAGCGAGTGACATCGTGTACTGATTACATTCTCATCGTTGCTCAGTTATTTATAATGAAGTTCATCAAACAAAAAATAAAACTATCAGTTAAAAACGTGGACCCGCCTACATCGTTTATGAAACAAAGACACGGGGCGCTCCTACCTAATACGATACGTGCGCTTATCGTGGGTCCTTCTGGCTGTGGAAAAACAAATTTAATTTTCACTTTATTAACCAATATAAACGGAATACGATTTCACAACGTATACATATATTCAAAGACATTGGATCAACCTAAATATAAAATGTTGAGTGATATATTATCAGATATTGATGGTATAAAATTATTTACATTCTATGAAAACGAACAAGTTATTGAACCTGAGAAAGCTTTACCAAACTCTGTGTTTATTTTTGACGATATTATTACTGAAAACCAAAAGATTGCAAGAACTTACTTCTCCAGAGGGCGTCATAATTTAGTTGATGTATTCTATCTGGCTCAGAGTTATTCAAAAGTACCAAAACAACTTTTGCGCGATAACGCTAATTTTATTGTATTATTCAAACAAGACGAAACTAATTTAAAGCATGTATACAATGAGCATTGCTCTGGCGACATGTCATATTCAGAGTTTAAAGACTTTTGCACTTCGTGTTGGCGTCTGGGGAGATTTGAGTTTATCGTCATAAACAAAGACTGTGAACGCGACAATGGACGATATCGTCATGGATTCGACACATTCGTCGTTATATAAAGTGTTGTTATTGTGGAAATGCTTCATTCATAGTCATGGCTGCCAGTGGTGATGTACTCGGAGAACTGATTAAAGCCAAAGAAAATATCAAGCGCAAGTATACAGCATTAAAACAAGGAAAAGCCGACATTCATTCATTAGTATCAGAAACGTTAAGTCCGATTATCGAACCATTAGAAAAAATAAAACGTATCGGTCCATCAACATTTCAAGCTCCACCTACACAGCAAGACATTGATATTCAAGATTCTCAATATTTTAACGACACAGACGATTCGCTAGCTTTTAACGACTGGTTTAAGTCTTACGATATAGACAAGACGTATGGACCTAAAATACAAACAAATGGAAGTGTACACTTAGGTAAAAAAGAAATTAAACTCGTTGATAATACGTTAACTATTGAAGATACATCATATCCACTAACATAAGGACTTGGTAATTTAATATTTTCAAAATCTCCAAAATTGTACACCAAAAACGATTTAGAAACATACAAGTCTATATTAATTCAAACATCGGCGCATCTAAAAGCAGATGGGAAAAAAATTAAAAAAGGCGGAAATAAATATACAGATATAATCCAAAATCTGTTTCCATCGGGCGCTGGGCTGTCAGTTAAATTACAAAAACATAATTTAGTATACTGGAACGAGCCAAACGAGTTAGTCGATCGATTACGACTTCTTTTAGCTTCTAAAGCTGCTGGTAATACAGGCGTTTCGAATGAAATACTCTCGATTTTTGAAGAATTGCGTGAAGCAGGGTTAATAAAACGTATTCCAAATGTCTAAACGTGATATAGCTTATGAACTCCACAAACCAGCGAGAAAAAATTATACAAGGCGTAGAGTTAATGTTTATGACAAAAACGATCTATGGCAAGCAGTTTTAGTTGAAATGATACCGTATTCGAAAAAAAATAAAGGCTATAAATATATTCTATATGTTATAGACTGTTTTACTAAATTCGCATGGGCGACACCATTAAAATCAAAAACTGCTAAAGAAGTTTCCAGCGCAATGTCTAAAATACTGATTAAACGCTCACCAAATCTATTACAGCTCGACAATGGTAAAGAATTTTATAACTCAACATTTGATGCGTTAATGTCTAAATACAACATACACAAATATTCTACGTACAGTACTATGAAAGCGTGTATTGTAGTACGTTTCAACCGCACATTGAAAGAAAAAATGTTTAGAGAGTTTACGGCACGTGGCTCTCACGAATGGGTTTCTATTTTACAGTCGTTGATTAACGAATATAATAATTCAAAACATAGAACTATAGGAATGACGCCTGTACAAGCTGATGCTAATCCTACGTCAGTGGAAATAAAGAAACGAACAATTATTAATGGACTAAACAAATTTAACGTGGGTGATAACGTTCGTATTAGTACATATAAAGGTGTATTTGCAAAAGGTTATTTACCGAGCTGGTCTACAGAAATATTCAAAATCGTTAAAATTAATGAAACATTACCTGCTACTTATCAGCTACAAGATTATACTGGAAAACCAATTGCTGGTTGCTTTTATTCAGAAGAAATATTGAAAACAAACTATCCAAATGACTATTTAGTAGAGAAAATTATCCGTAAGAAGGGGAAGCAAATTTTTGTCAATGGCTAGGGTTCGATAATACACACAATAGTTGGATAAATACAAGTGACATTAGAAAATAACTTCAGTCGAGCTACAGACATGAAAGTGTTTGGTAGTTCTCAGTCTGGTGAAACAAAAAAAAAATATTTCAAATCTCGAACAAATTGTTAAATCGTATTCGAATAAACTCGATAAAATTGAGCATTTACTCGAAAAAAATCATAAATCCATTCAAATTCAAGAAGAACAAGTAGAAGCGATACAATTGACATGTATACAAATAGCTGAGCATATGACAAGAGGTGAAGTATCATTACAATCAATCAAAGAAAGTACAGAAGCGTTGAAAAAAATAATTCCTGCTATACTGAGCCGTCTTAACACTATAGAAACTTATTATAAAGACAAGCCATAATGTCTTCGGCCATCTTGGACATGCAATGCGTTCTTGGATTTAACAATAAATACATGATTAAAGAAATGTCTATAGTAGACACAGAAACTTGGGCGACCCAACACTGGATTTTTAAACATTCAAAATCGATGGAGGATAACAAAAGTCGTAAAACCAACAAGTGGCTGGAACGTAATTTTCATCAACTACCTATAGAATACGGTGATATCGAGTATGAAGAACTCGGAAGAATATTGAATTCATTAAAGTTCAACAGCATTTACGTCAAAGGTGAACAGAAAAAACAAATTCTTATGGAGTATATACCACACGTCGCACTCATCAACATTGAAGACTTGGGCTGCCCTCGTTTAGATCAAATATGCGATGACGAAACTCTACCTTGTTGTATTTTTCATATGGAATTTAATCCTAAACAATGTACATTTTATAAAGTTTTTGCTATAAGAAAATGGTTTATAAATAATTCTTAAAAATATAACAATAATATTTTAACATTGGTTTTTTTTTATTTCACATAGGTAACCTAACATTTTCAATACATGGTTATAGATAACAAAAATATACAAATTCTTAAAAATATAACAATAATATTTTAACATTGGTTTTTTTTTTTATTTCACATAGGTAACCTAACATTTTCAATACATGGTTATAGATAACAAAAATATACATGTTATTTTACAATATAACAAAAAATATATGCATTAATCTAAATCAAGTATTTACAAATTAGAAATATATACAGTATTTAATTATTTAGACATGCACCCCCTTAGAAGTAATCTCATTAAATCTTTCTCTTCATCGTTCCAGTTCTGTCCTCCTTCTTCTAATTCAGGCCAATCAACAATCTGCTCGTTATCATCACTATAAAATTATAAATATAAGTAAAATAATTTGAAAAATATAAAATAATTTAAAAACTTACTCTAAACTATAGTGTCCATGTGCTAGTGTGTGGACTTTATCTTCTAGCACCACTCTTTTGTCATCGTAGCTGTTATATGTTAATTTTTTAGTCTTAATCGTCATGAGTTGATGTTTGAATGACCGTATTGAAACATTCTCCTTGTACGTCTCTAATCCTTCTTCCCCAAACAAACACTTAACATGATCCTCCAACGTCATGTGGTTTTTAACCACATGCTGTCTTACACCCTTCGCCTTGATCTGCTCTCTCGCCACATCCTCTTCTCCTGTATTTATGTTGTACGCGTATGATTTTGCACGTAGTGCATAAAACTCTGTCATTGTATGTCCTTTTGCTTCATCAGAGAAAAACCCGGGCACCTTCTTCCTAGCTGTAGTGTAGCACGGATGGGTAGGAGGCAAGTCCGCCGTGTCTAATCTATCCATCAAGTTGGGATCCTCAATCAAGTCTTTGTAAAAATCTTCAGTTTTAATATGGTATACCAACGAATCTGAAATAATAATTAATATATATACATATACACACACAAGATAATAGTTTTAGTATATTTACCTGTGTCAGTATACATAAGTTTGATATTATCACCATAGTGCTTCTGCATTACGTTGTAGTGATAATCGTACATCATCGTCTTGGAAATGTCAAGTACAGCAAATCCTATACAAAATATGTAAATAAATGATAAACATGTAATTTAAAAAAAAAAAGTATATTTACCAATATATATAGGCTTATCAAATTTGATTATTTTGTTTTCCAACGCCACCGCGTTCAGGTTTTCTCTATAGTTGGTAGCATGTTTAAATGTCGTCTTATTAATAAGTTTTTGTAGTCGTCTCTCACACGACACCAACTCCATCTTCATCTCCTTTCTTTTAGACTGCATTGTTTTACCTGTAAAAATAAAATGTTAATAAAATCAGAATAAATAGTATAAAGTAACGTACCAAATACTGCATTATTCATTAATTTGAAAAAGTTTTTCTCAAAGTCGTTCTGTGCCTTCTTCCTCATCTCTGTGTTTAAGTTAATGTAATCCGCCAACCATGCAGACTGGCTAAATTCTAAAACTCTATGCACCTATAAATTAAGATATAATGTTAAAAATTTAATTTAATTTAAATCTTGTAAAATAAAAATATTTACTTTTTCAACTATTAACCCATTTTCAATTGCCTGTTGTAGGTTCCGGTAATGTATAATATAATTTTTCTTCTGCTGAAACGTCGCCATCAATTTTTTCACTTTCGACCCGCGTGGTATACCGTTTTGTGGCAGGAAGGGCAGGTCGTTATGTTTGTCGTGTAATTTTTGCGGGTATGAGACATCAATTTCGTATACTCGCCCTTTGTCTGATGTGTCGTTTAAATCAGCTAATCCGTTAAGAGACGGTTCAGCCCAATTGAAGTCACCGTATGGCATATACTGACACATAGCATAGCCATAGAGATTATTACCTGTAAAGTTTAAGTTTGTAAAAAATGAATAAATAAATAAATAAATATATTTACAGTCCTGGTATATCAACCACGATTTCTCCTTAGTTTCGTCATAGTCTGGGGTATTTATATTATTCGCTTTGGCATGTCTCATGCTTGCCTGCACTAATCCACCACGAATACCTAAAAAATTAATAAGATTATTATTATATTCATATTTTATAAATAATATACTAACCATTCTCATACATTAATAACATATCGTAATCACTCAACAGCTCCAACTTTTTCCCGGTAAACTTCAACATCGCGTCAAAACTCAATCCTGGTGCAGTAAAATAATACGCCGCGTCCAAGTTGTATGTCTTTATGCACACATCACGAACATTTTCAAAGACGTCCGCCAACAGCAACACGTCGATTTTCAAGTACAGATCACTGTACTCGCCCAACGTCTTGCAGCCAAAGTGGTCCCAGACCTCCTTTGCATGCGTGTATTCCTCCTCCTTTATTCCCGACTCGTTTAACGTGCTATAAAAGTCTCTCTTTCTCGGTAGTCTCTCTTCATCCAACCTGCTCCAACTATCTGTGTACTCGTTATGGAAGTAGCACGGTACAAAAACGGGTGTTTGTAGTTTTTGGTTGCATACATTGCAGAGAGCTTGACGGTATTTTCCTGTGAGATGGCAATGGTCAGCTGTCTTACGATATAGTACCTCTGAAGGTGGGGTAAACTCAATTTTGCATAGATTGCAGTGCGTCGCTGCTTCATGAACTTGTATGTCGTCTGCGGACATATTTATCGGAATATTCGTCTTCAATAATTTCTCAATCTTCAACGATATATCCGTCACGGTTTCGACAAAATGTCTCGCCACATCAGGCTGACTCTCACTTCCTCGATATAATATTGGTTCCGTTGGTATCTCGTGTCTCGCTAATAGCTCTGTCGGTACGTCATTGCTCGCCTTCACAATGAGTCCATAGCTCATCGCTTCATGTCTGTGCATTATTTTTGTATTTCCCCCCTTCTTATCATCCGTCTTCATAAGTATAGTTTCGAAATCTGCATATATTACTATAGGATGTCTCTGAGTGTTTCTCCATGCTTCAAATTGCAGACACTCTCCCTCCTTAGGCATCACCGGTAATATTGGCTTATGTGCACCGCATATAAGCTTGTGTTGATTCAGCGCCTCCTGTCCGCTCAGCTTGTATTTATGTCGTCTATCATCGAAACTAGTAAAACACCTTTTACAAAACACGACACTCTCCTTATGTGATGTTTTCTGCTTGCGTATGAGCCGGGAAAAATTGGAAATATATATATAATGTGCATTGTCGCCGTCCGTTATTAACAGCAGGTCGAAGTGGTCTGATTTCTCCTCGTCGACCACACGTAACGGATACACCTCGTACGTCGGATATTTACGCGGTGGCTGGAACTTTTTCTCTACTCCATAGACGTTAATGGACACGTTGATATTATTTTTTTCTAATTTGGAGATATCCGATAAAGGTGTAGGGAACGAAATACTGTCAAAATTATATTTGTCCTCGTGTTTTTTATAATTTTCTCCGATACGATATACCACTGAACCTGTCACATGCTTCGCCAGAATTGCCCACTTAAAACATTGCTGGTCATTGTTTTGTGGGTTAATGGTGGCCCGTTTCCTATCGATATACGCCGGTAATTCAATATATGACGACCCAGTCATTGGTGTGTAATTGTATATTCCTAATAATAAGCCGTCTATTGTCTCCAGAGTAAATCCACTCCCGCGTGACTTATACTCCTCCTCCTCCTTCAACAACTTTATATACGCCCTCTCAATGATCGTACTAATGTCACTATCTGAGAAAATTTCTACTGCCACTGTCTTAAATGCCCGGTTCTCCGACGAATTGAGGACGTTGGGCCGGTTGTACGTAGCCTCAAGCTTTAAATTGAATTTAATCGCCCCTTGTTGAACGCGTGTTTTCAATAAATGTTCAAGCTCAGGCATGAGCGAGCGGAGAAAGTTGGGATAATTTCGAACGTTGTTAATATTTTTGGCATAATACCACACAATTTTTCGATTCGCTGACGAGGAAATTTCAGTGAACCCAGGAGTCTTAACCATGTCCATCCTAATTTTTTTTGCTCTAGCAGCCGACACGGTGTTGGCAGTCGAAACACGTTTCCCGTTAACGGGAACGGTGTAAGAATCTTTAAAAGAAAAAAAAATCCTAATTAATATCTAATGTAAATAAAAAAAGTGGTATCGAATCTAATCAACCTTAGTTTATAATATAACGATATATGTCTTTGTGTAATTAATCCACGGCGGGTAAATTATTTTAATAATCTAATTAATTCGGGTTTCAAAACTAACCTGTATCTTCGAATTCGTCCATAGCTGCCATGCAAATCTCGTCCTCGGACATCATGTTCGAGCCACCAGCAGGAACATCGGGGACAAATATCTGCGGCGCGATTTGAATATCTCCCTGCAGAGCGGCAAGAGGTGCGAGCTGTTTGACGCTTGGACGTGCTGGTTGAGCGGTGATCGGCGTAGCTGGTCTCAAATGAGCCGGAACGTTGACGATATATAAATTAATATTGTATAAGATAGAAATAAAACTTTATATTATTAATACATACCATGAATGTTCTTCGTATGTTTGATGAGGCCAGACTTGTATGTGAATGTCGAAGGACATACAGTGCACGGAAAACGTATACCCGCATGCTTGTTTTGATGGTTAGTCAAATTTTGTTTCATGGTGAAAACCGAAGGGCACTGTTCGCATTGAAACATTTTTAAAATGTTTAAGGTAATGATGATAGAAAAATGAAAACGAAAAGAAAAACACTTGTAAAAATGTTTCAACGTTGGAAATTTTTTAAAGTTGGAACGAGAACGATGAATGTGTCGGGTAGACTAAACCGTTTCAGCTATACTCGGTGATATATATAAGCAGAGGTACGCTAATGCTTCTTGTGGTAGATACTTGAATTATTATGAGAGGTGGCTATTAAGAATTTCGATTCAAAATGACTATTAAGAGTCGGCGACATCTTGGCGGTTGGTGATGACCAAGACAATAATTAGGCTATTAGGGTTAATGTATTTTTCATTAATTGGTATCTTCTATTCGATATACTATAGGTATAATGGTCATTTATTGATTATTTTATAATGTTTCCTTGTGTGTGAACAAATATTGAATACGAATAATATCTAATGGCAGGAAATATACGACGAAGCACCATTGTGGTCTAATGTTAAGATGGGTGCACACTTGTGAGGTGGCTATTAAGAATCCGCGACATCCTGGCGACAGTCTGTAGACTGACTATTATTATACAGGCTGAATTGATAGCTAATGCTTCTTCTATTCGATATACTATAGGTATAATGGTCATTTATTGATTGTTCGGCGAGCGTGCGAACGGATTTACTAATGACAATTGATTGTTCGGCGAGCGTGCGAACGGATTTACTAATGACAATACGCGCAGCTCCTGGTAATGACAATAATTAGGCTATTAGGGTTAATGTATTTTTCATTAATTGGTATCTTTTATTCGATATACTATAGGTATAATGGTCATTTATTGATTGTTCGGCGAGCGTGCGAACGGATTTACTAATGACAATACGCGCAGCTGCAACCTATTATTAAATGTTTCTTTTGCAGTTCTTTGTATCCGTTAAATATGGCAAGTTCTTAATATAAAGTATATGTGTCGGGGTGGCGCAGTGGTACGGTGATCGCTGGCCAAGCCGACGGACTCGGGTTCGAATCCCGGTCCGGAAAAAAATTTTTAGCTTATTTTCCCCGGGTGGCGGCGGCGGTGTGATAACGGAAATAATATGATAACAGTGATAAAATATGATAACACTGATAACATGTGATAACAATAATATAAGTCACGCACGTCAGCGGGCGGTGTGATGAGTGATGAGGATGCGGTTGTGGGTTGTGGTTGTGGTTGTGGGTTGTGGTTGTGGTTGTGGGTTGTGGGTTGTTGGGATAATGCAAGGATAATAGGTTGTGGGTTGTGGGTTGTGGGGATAATGCAAGGATAATGGTATAATGGGTTGTGGCATCAGAAGCCCCCTATTTATACTACTAATGACCATCAATATTCCACAATTTGTTTTATATATGTTTACCCATTGGCCATTGGTCATTCTTACTTACATAATTTAAAAGATTAATATAAGTATAATTTGTGTTTTAAAATGAATTAAAAGTTGAACAATGAGACTTATTCAATTAAGTACTCTATCTTATAGTAGGTACCATAAAAATTAATCAATTTTGAAGTTTAAATTGTTATTAAATAACTACTTAAATAAACCATTTTTAAAACATTTATATTGTATTTAATGACATTACAAAATATGCATAAGAAACATTTAAAATTTTAAGCATTATAATACAAAACAATTCTTCCAAACAAAAATCTCTTTTTATTAATAACATAAAAATTCCAAATTAAAATTTTACATAATGCATAATAATAATGAATATTTTTAAATAATTAATAAGTGTAATATTATACTTTATACATAATCAGTTATTACTTTTCAACTTTAAAATAAAAAAAAAAAATAATAATAATATATACATTTTAAAAAAATGTTGGGAAAGTTTTATTTGTTAAGTTGAAGACACCTACAACAAAGCAGCATTTCAAAAGTCTTATCGTTTAGACGATTTCTTCTGGGTGTCATTATTTGAGAGCCACTACTAAATAAGCGTTCAACGGGTGCAGATGATGGGAGAAATGTGTTATATTTGAAAAAAATTTGTTTTATTATTGAATATGAATCAAGAAAAGTTAAATCTTTATTGGTAGTATTTAAATACGATGAAATTTGATTATTTACAAAATTTTGATTTTTTTGGTTGTTTACATCCAAGTCTAAATTGGAATATGAGCTACTGGGACGTTCAGATAAAATTTGAAAAAAATCGTCATCACTAGTATTATCGTCCAAATCTACTTCTGTATTGAGATTGTCGACTGAAGAAGAACTTATTGAAATGCATTCTTCTAAAAACATTTGTTTACAGTAAGATTTATATCTTTCAGGTACCCATGTCAGTTTGAATTTAGGATGACTAATTGCAGATAAAATGTATGGCTTACTTTTTATTTTTTTCAAATCAATTATGTAATCAAATCTCTTTTCAATACTACTAATTATTTTCAAACATAAAGTTCTACAATGTATTAAGTCATTCATTTGTATCATAGGAAGTCTTAATGCCAATATAGAAGGAGCCACATAGCCTAGAAAACATGACTTTTCGCCCTGAAGCTTATCTAATGATGTTGCCAGTGGACCCATTACTTTGGTGTACTCATCTAAGAATATCCATTCATTTTTTTTTATTTTACATATAGAAAAAAGAAAAATACTTTTTTCTTTTTAGCATCTTTTTTTGCTTGTACCTTAGACATCATAAAACTATGTTTAATCTGTAAAATGAAATATATAAAATTAGGTAATTGTAAATATTATAGCAATAAATAAATAAATATTATAGCAATAAATAAATAAATAAATAACAATAAAAAAAATAGGTACCTACCTTTATGTGACTGAGGAAATTTCCAGTTGATGTTGTATGGCCATTAATTACTTTGAAACATGTAGTACATTTAGCAGAAACTTTAATGCCATCAAGTGAAACATTGTTGTATAACTCACCATCAAACAAGTATGACATTTTGGACAATTCTGCAGCAGCGGATTCAGTATTAGTAGTTTCATTTGCATGCTGAATTGTAGTAGAAGGATCATCCACGTATCCGAGTTCCAATGACTGAGTGTTATGCATTTTTTTTTTCACCGAGGTATCCACATTTAAATCGGTCATGAACCGTTTCATTTTTATAATTAATTTAAATTACTAAAATATCAACGGATATCAAAATGAAAATACGGATAGCAATTTATTAGTGATAAGTACCGACTTATAAGTTATAACAAAGCACAATCAATAATATTATGATATTATTATTTATTACTAAAATTATCCGCGCGTAGTGGCGTAGTATAAAATACCTAGTGCCCATAGTTAAAGTCATATTATTATCATTGGCGTAATAATTTAATTTCATTTTGGTCTATTTATAGATTGGGAATTAATTTTTTCCTGTTAAAAGCTTGATCGAAGAGTCTCGCTAGAGACTCCTTTCTGTGCATAAGTAACACCGATAAGAAACAGCACCTTGACAACCGATAGCGAGACTATTATACATTAAGTTTCGTTTCGGCGCTCGGACCTCTCACTCACACGCATTGGTTGAATGCAGAGTGCGAGAGAGACAGAGCTAAAAACTGCAGTTTTGTGAGTCTTTTTCTTTCGTCCGTCATAGCAACGTCATCCAACGCCGCGCCGTAGCAACCGCCACGCGCCGGCCGCTACCGTACCACGAACCTCACCCACAACAACAGCTATTTACAGCTAGCTAGTTTTACGTTTGCAGAATTAATATTAATTATTATTTAGGTATTTTTATTATATTATAAAATATTTTTTACGTACTCGCGTTGTTGCGATACCGAGGTCTCGTGCATTTACATTATTACATACGTTATTTTAAGCGATTTATTGTTACAAAACAACAGATACGTAAATATGTACCTATTATTACTATTTAAATACTATAATAATAATAATTATTATTAAATAATTGTGTTATTAATATAAATTTATAATTAATAATTTGTGACAACTTGAGACATATTACTCATGGCTCGAGAGTCATGTGGTTACCCGCCGGTTTGGGCAAGGCCGCCAACCACGAGCCGAGACCCGAAGGGCCGGAGCGTCGTGGATTTCTTTTCTTTTTTTTTTTTTAGCATAGTAATTTAATGATATATACTCAAAGGATGGACATATGGGTGACAGTAATAATAATAATAAATAAAAACTCAATAGACGGCATAAGGTGTTTTGAGTTGGTTATATTAATTTGGTGCCGAGAAAGCTCGGACGGGCGTAAAACTCGGTCTTAATAAAGGTAACGGCAATAATAACAATAACCATAATCCGAACAGGCGGTGGTAATAATAATATAAAAAAAGCATATTAAAACATATTGTACATTTGTACCGGCCAGATACACAAAAATACCAATAATCATACGTACATATTAAGTGTATACACGGTCAAGGAACCAGACACCCGTCGATGTCTGATTACCCGTTTTCACCACTAACGCCACCTTTTCCGCGGGCATCGCCGGGGAAAACTCCAACGGCCGCTACTCCATGTTGCCAAAAAAACACAACACCGTGGTAAAAATAATAACCCGGGACTAGTGTCACCGTAGGCAGCAGGAAGACGAAGAAGAGAAAAAATAAATAAATTAATAAATAAATTAGTGGGAGGCCGGTAATATAATATATAATAGTGTGATTGCGACAGAGATGGTAGTGGGTGCGGCGGTGGTGCGGGAGATTTTGTACACTGACGCGCGGCGCATTACCAATACCCGATAATATAGTAATGTAAATATAACATATATTTACAACTGACCTTAAACTACACTGAACGTTACAAATTATATATTATATAATTATAAACATTTATATTGTATTTCTATTTTTATAGAATTATTATTCACAAATAAAAATAATAATTAGAAAAAATGTACATAATCCATAAATATAATATAAAATATAAACGATAAACCTCAGTATATCACAGTAAAACGTGCTTCGGAAAAATAATTGAAATCCTCAAAAAAACTACTTCGGAGAAGTAAAAAAGGATTTCTGTGCGTAAGTTGAAGAGATTGGGAGAAAAGATAGAACTTTGGTGTTAATAAAGATGTGAAATCAATCTCAAAGTTCTGTGCCAAAAAGGGCCACGGTTGAAAAAATAGAATTTGAGGCTTAATAAAGAAGTGAAATCAATACCCAAATTATGTGCCTCAACTTGAAAAATATCTTATTCAAAAAAATTTCGAGATGTTCAACTGTACAAACATTAAAAAAAAATATTAGCACAGAACGGCGTGAATTACAGTTTGTCAACAAAAATTCGAATCAAACAGATTAACTCGTAAACAAGTCGACAATTTATGGCTAATTTTATTAATTCATCATTATTGTACGCCGTTCTGTGCTAATATTTTTTTTTAATGTTTGTACAGTTGAACATCTCGAAATTTTTTTGAATAAGATATTTTTTCAAGTTGAGGCACATAATTTGGGTATTGATTTCACTTCTTTATTAAGCCCCAAATTCTATTTTTTCAACAGTGGCCCTTTTTGGCACAGAACTTTGAGATTGATTTCACATCTTTATTAACACCAAAGTTCTATCTTTTCTCCCAATCTCTTCAACTTACGCACAGAAAGCCTTTTTTACTTTTCCGAAGTAGTTTTTTTGAGGATAGTTTATACATTTATAATATTATAATACGACGTTCGTATAATTATTATTATTTTTGTTGATCGTGTTTTACTATATTTAACATTATGACTATTTTCTATTTGACATTCATAAAAATATAAATTGGACTCCATAGATGAGTTGCATGCATACAGGGCGCTCAAAAAAAATTTTTTTTCGATTTACTTATATTATCTAGATAATTACTAAAAACTAAAAAGATAACGATTTTTTTATCTTAGATAACCCTTAGATACCTATCCACATTTTCATCTAGATAAGATAAAATATAAATAAATATTATCTAGATGAAATATCTAGATAAATTTATCTAGATAAGTCTCAACACTGGTCACGGAATCGGCGGCAGTGGCGGCGGTGACGACGACTGGTTTTGACGTCGCGGCCTGTGCACTGCGCTGTTATCGGCAATAAAGTCGCGGACGAAAGGTGAGCGCCGGGAAGCGTATTACCAAACACTATAGAGCCCCAGAGCCTCTCTATAATACGCCGCTTTCATTGGATCGATTAAAATACGGGCCAAATATTATAATATAATCTAACAATATAATCTATTATCTTTTATCAATAAAAAAATATAATAAATATAAAAAAATGTCTTCACAATTATATATTATATAATCTTACATATTATTATAATTTAGAAAATACATAATTTATTAAGCAGGTAAACTATTTAATTATAAACATTTTACTTTTTTATAGACCTATAATTTCTATTTTAATTTTGAATATGTAAATCGAATTTTTTTTTGTCAGGTTTTAAAGTTAAAAATGAAATAATAATTATCATCTAGTGACTAAATAGGTAATAATTATTATTTCTTACTAGATTATAACCAATATTGAAAATAATATTTTTTTTTGATTTTGTAATTACTATTTTAAAATTGTTTTGTCACATATTATTATAAGTGTCATACTGTCATTAGTACTTATCTTTGTACTATTGTAATATTAAATTGAAAAGTTAAAATAAATAAAATATTATTATATTTTAATTCTGAAATACTTCAATAGTTACAAGTGAAAAATAATCTAAAATGTGATTTTTTGAATTTTTAAAAGTATTTAAATAAACTAGGCAAGTTTTGATTTTTAATTAGAAATATAATCAAGACAGTATTTAAATTACCTAATTTAAAAAGTGTTTTAAATATAATTAATATTACAATCCTTCAGTGGTTATACATTACTAAATATTAATATTAACATTTATTTTAACAAAGTGTGCACAAAAAATAAATCATAAATATAAAGCTCGTTTGGTGGTGTGGTGGTGAGAATTTTTTATTTATAATTATCCCCCCCTTCCCCTTAAAATACTGAATACAACCAAGTGCCGCCTACACTTATTAGTAATTTCTGATTATATGTACGTAGTCATTTTTATCTATGTTTGTAGTTGAGAAGCATATATTATATACTACTAGCTAACAGAATTATATTCTTAGCTAGATAGTATAATACTAAACAAAATAAATGGAATTTTCTAGTATAATATGATATTATAATTAAAAATCAGATAGGTATGCTTTTTTTTTTTGTATAACCTGAATCATTTAAAAGTTTGAGTATGTTTTAAAATAAATTTTGAACAATAAAATATTAGGAATTATATTAATTATAAAATAATAGATAAAAAATTGCATAGTTACATATTACTTATAATTTTTTTACATATCAATACCTACATTAACTTCTATCATTCAACCTTAAACTGCTGTAAAATACAAAGCAAAAATATATATCTTGGTACATCTTGAAACTTAAAAGTTCAAATACTGTACAATACTGCAGTGTAACACTACTGACATTATTTTGAAAACAAATATTATTGTATAAACGTTAATGACGCTTAGAGTTCATTACATTGTTCGATATATTTTTACATAAATTGTCTTGTCGTTTAGGCTTTCCTTTAGCGACATATTCTTTTGGTCTTCTTTAAAATGGTAGTCTTTTTGAACCACGAGTTACTCCTTGTTTTCTCCTACTTATTGAAGTAGGCTGTACCCTGATTTTTCCTTTTCTACTATTCAGTGAAGCTGCTGTCTTGTTTACTGAATGAATAAATCCTACAAACTGTTGACTATTTTGAACATTTTTTTAACTGTGTACCTACTTAGTTGTCCAAGTATTATTAAGGGTAATGGTGGAATCATGTTCTGTAATCTATTCCACTCTTAACAATTCAACAATGTGGAAAACTTAACAATAGTCATGATTTACTTTTCAGAAAAATACCCATAGATTGATAAATTATTAACCATAAATCAATTCCTACATACATAAGTTGTATTTTTAAGCATATACATTTGAGAACTCCTATACCTATATACAGTTTGTTTAATATTCACACTTCACAGGACTCATCTCTAAAATTGATTCATAAATCTAACAACAATTAGGTACATCATTCAAATTTTGAAGTTCAAGTACCTAACAAAATGTCTTACTTTTGATACTGATGTATCTATTTGAGTTCTGTAATTGTATTAAAATGTAAATTAAAATATAAGTATAGAAAATTACTTTTGAGGATTCTGTAACTCAAAATTTACTATCCAGCTATAGTAACTCAGATTGACTCAGAGCTAAATAATTGATTTGCAGAACTTAAATCTGTAATGTTTGTTCATACAGTGAAGACATTTTTTTCAGGATATGATTTAGCCCAATCAATAAAGAAAGATTGCCTCCTCATGGTACCCCCTGGGCAACGTTCATCTTTACAAGACGAACGGCTAAAGATATTTCAACTCAGTGGCCAAACTAGCACTTATAATCTCCTGGCTTGGTTACATGCAGTCAAATTGATAATATTTGATAATATTAAATAAATTATTATTAATTTATAAATTTATAAATTATAAATAATTAACTAATATAAGTAATATTAATGGACAATCTATTCAAAACTTATATTCATAATTATATTTTCATTAAATACATAGATGAAATACTCAATACCTAAATTTAAAACAAATTCATACATATTAGTATACCTACACGTTCATTTATATAATATAGACTTGTAATATTTTTGGGTTTTTTAAATATTAACTTAATGACCCTTTCCATGACTTTTAGCGTTCATTTGGTTATTAGCGACATTGAATGAAAGATTATGAGGGCGTTTTTTAATATTTGTAGAATGTCCATTTGGTTTTCTGCCAGCTGATATTCGTTTAGATCCTTTAGTTACACCTGTCTTACGTATACTAATAGATGTTGGTTGAACTTTTATTTGTCCTTTTCTTCTATTTATGTTACATGCTGAATTACGAACAGAATATATTAAGGAAGCAAATTGAGAACCGTTTTGCACATATTTTAAGCGTTTTTTTAATTTCTTCAGAATTGGCAATGATAAGGTATGAATCATACCTTGCATTCTTGACCATTCAGCTTGAACTGCAGTTACTTCTATGTTTAAATTATCACTATTAGATTCTATATTTTCTATAGAAGTGTCGTTATTGAATGATGCATAATTTGATGTTATAGAAGAGTCTTGGTTAGATACGGCAGTTGCTTTTTTATAATTTTCTGAGTTTTGACAAGTGAAAGAGTTACTCTGTATCAGTTTAACTGAAGTGTAAACATCATCATCATTGAAAGTATTTTTGTACAAATTATGTTCATCTAAGTTCTGAGATGTCATGGTTTTACTTAAAACATTTTCTGTTTGATTTTCTTTCAATCCTAAAAAGAAATCTGGTTTAGGGCACTTTTTAATACCCAAAGCTAATATTCCAAGTTCATGGCGCTCATTCAATGTGACAGGAGGAGCATTTGGTAATTGTATTTTGATATTTTTATGTATCCATGCCTGATGTTTGTAAAAAGAACCAGAAAGACCCATTTTACATGTACAAAGACCATTTTCTATGTTTATTGAATAATAGACATTTTTTTCACTCATACTTGGCATCTCATATGTACATTTGCTTATTTTCTTAACATCAGTAACATTTAAGTCAACAATGTTAGAGCATAACTTACTGTACAATCTGTTAGTTTTTGAGTGTCTACAATGTGCATGATTCAGAATACGCAATGTAAAATATTCTTCTCCAATTGACACGATAAAATCAACTAAAGCAACCACATTATAAGCTTTTGTCCTATGAAGTAAAATGTCTTTCAATACTCGAATCGATGCTTCTGCATAGTTGTTTGTATTGTGATTTCTGTAAGTGGTGTTGAATCTCTTGTATAATACCCACTGTTCATATCGTTTACAATTGTTCATGAATCGTTTAATAAAATGAGGGTACTTTTTGGCATCTGTTTCAACTTCTGCTACAGCATTTTTAAAATCATTTTCACATTCAGAAGACATTGCCTAAAAAAAATTCACAATATAAGTAGCTGAATAATTGTAAAAATATTTTTAATTTAAATAAAGTACTTAACACAATCAAAACCATCTATACATTATTTTAAGATATACTTTAAACAACAAAACTAGTTTAATAGATACTAATAACAAATTGTACCTTTTGAAATAATTTCATTAACATGGTACGATCAACACACTCAATACGGTTTTTGGATTCATGTAGCCATCGCCATTCAGCTTGTGCCATGTGAAAATGGCATAAAAACTGACGTGCAGTAGGCCATAATGAACCCAAAGCATTTTTTTTGGCCGAAGAATCATCTGTCATAAATGCTAATGGAGCCTAGACAAATAAATATTAATAGCATAATCATTCTAAGACCAACAAACTAAATAGGTATCTTTTAAAAATATTGTCAAATTCTAATTCAGGGCACCTATTTAAATATTTTTGAAATACAAAGAAAGTTACCTGTCATCATTTTATTGATATTCTAATTTGCATAAATCATAAATCTTAAACTAACAATTTTAAATAAATAAATAAAATCAGTAATATCTATATTAGATGCATTGTGTTCGCGCCTAGTAATTAGCGACACGATATCGTTATCGTTGTGCCGCGACGACGACCGTTCCTTTTCTTTATCATCTCTCGGCTCCACCGACACCTCTCATTATTTAAATGTGTATTATTATTATTTTTTGTATTCATTATAATTATCAATGTTCTTTGTCCATTATTATTGTCTATCCTCTGTCTTTGGGCATGATTATCATTGTGTGTAATCATATCTTTTTTTCTCTGTTTACTTTATACGGCCAACGCCCCTGTTTTTTTGTTTTTATTATATTATCGTATGCTGTGTTGTTGTCGTGTATCATCTACTTCTAACAGGTGTCTCGCCTTTGTGTTTTTTGATCCGCTATTAAAGCAATCTGTTTCTTATTATGTATTATTCACTACAACAGTGAGCACCAAATCTATTATTCTTAATTTATTTATTACTGCAATGTGCACCTGGTTGCTCACTGTATTATACTTTGTGTCGCTGTTATACAACAATCCCAATAAAACACGATCTCATACTCAAAACTGAATGCGTAAGTCATTTATTCATTATTCTTATTATTATCATCATCATCATAATAAACGAGTCGTCCGCGTAAGTCCGCCAGCAACGTACGTTGTGTGAGAGGCCGCCCAGGTCGTCGAGAGTCAACTTCCCGAGCTGCGTCTTCGGCAGCGTATCACCGTCTCCGGACTTCCGTAATATTTAAGTTAGTTTGTAAGTACTGGCCTTATATTGTGAGCTCTGTGATCATTGCACCATACCAGAATCGATCACAGAGACCTCTCCCCATAATTAAACTGCATCATCCTAACTCCAACAATAGGTCAGTCCCATCCTTATCGTCGTCGTGCAACTATAATTGCCTATCCGCAAACAATAAGGCGTAGGCATATTCGGTTGCTTAATTACTGTTAGTCGGCACCTTTTAAAAAAAGCACTAATAGTAATAATCTCGTCTCGGTTGTTATCGAGTGGTCCTTCGGGTAGCCCCCCTATTGGTGGGCGCGAACACATTGTGTACCTCCTTAGTACCATAACATAATGGAAAATGTTCTTGGAGCAGAGAAAAAGCTCTTATGTAACTTTGCTCTGACTGCCCTTCATGGATTAGAATAGCCAACGGAATATCTCCAGCTTTGGATGGTGTCAACATAACTGTGACAGTGCTACTAGTTGTATCGACACTACTTGTCGAATCAACAAAAATAATTTCCTGTGATGATAGAAGTTTTTGAGACCTTTTCATAATTGGAGTAACAATTAATACTGCCCAGGGTTTATCAGCTTTAATTGCGATTTGTACTCCTATTAACAAATGATTGATATAATAGTAACAAAATAATTAATAATAAAAATGTACTACTGCTATATTATAATGATGAATAAACTAAGATTCCTATCAATAAAGTACGTATATTACAATTTATTGCAAATTAATTGCATGCAAAATAAATTGTGTACATACTACATATTAAATTTAAAGACAATAAATGACTGAAAATTCAGTTTAAAGTACTTTAAACACTTATAACTGGTGATAATAATATTTAAAAAATTTAAATAAGTATATATCAAAATTAATTAATTTAAATAAATTACAGCTATTAATGAATATAATTTATTTAAAAATAATTTTGGTAAGTTTTATTAAATAGGTACCTATCCATAATAACATTTTCCTTATATTTTCCAAATAGGTACTTACCTATTTTGGCATATGTAGATATTTTTTCTTGTAACATAGGTAAAGTGGCATTAATAGAACCAAAATTTTTTTTCTCCATTCATCATGAAGATAATATATATGCCTCTTGGTAGGATTTAAAGCTGCATTTGCTAGTAATGAACATGAGTTATCTTGTAGCAAAAGTTTACTTTCATGAGAATGCCTTGCTTCATTAGGAGATAACCCATTTTCAAAATACTGGATAAAAGTATCGTCAGTCTTAAACAAACAATAAACAGGTGCTTTTAACTTGTCAATATTTAACATAGTTATGTATATATATATACATAACTATAGGTATATATATATATATTTATTAGTTATAATTAGTGTATGTAAACTAAGTATTAAGTAAATTAAATTGAATGAAATCATACTTCACTGTTCGTTCTTAAATACTTCATAGCATCACAAGAAATAATTGGGTGATTATGATTCCATACTATTTTTATAACAGCATTAAGTGGTGGTGATAATTTTAGGTATGGATCATTTTTTCTGGTGTTCTTATTATTTTTATTTAATAATATATCTATGGTTGCCTCGCAGTTGGTATTGCGTTCAGTAATTGTAGTACTACTTTTATTCTTTAAAGAATGATGGCATATGAAATATATGTGAAATAACACCCTATAAAAAATAATAATTGATATATTTTTTAAGCAATCTATAATAAATAAATATTGACCCACTGACTTTATTGGTTGTATGATGTTACTTACTTTGTAGGATCTTTTAACTCAAAGTTCAATATATATGAGGTGTTTGATGCTGAACTAAACAGTTTGATAAATTTTTTGGCTGACAAAACATCTTCAATATTACCAGCTCGGATTATGTATGTATTTGAATCAACGCATGATTCTTTTTCGTTTATGACACATACAAAATCATCTTGAAATGATTGCAAAAATGCATTAAGTTCTTCGATTTTCATGATTTAAAATAAAAATAAATAGTTATCTAACTTTAAAGTTTATTGTACTAGTATAAAGTATTTTAAACTTTTAAAGCCGATGACTTGACGGTACCAAAAGTGGAATTAATATTAATACCTATTCAAAATTATCATTATGAGAATAGATTGTTATTGTTCAACAAAAAATGACGATCTAATTATAGATTTTCAGTCACGATTGTTCTATGATTACACTGACCTGTCTGTAATGGATGATAATATTTTCTGATTGTGGCGCGAAATTAAAAATGTAATTCTTTATACATAATATTTTATAAGTGAATTGTAGGAATATACATAATACATAATATGTATGAATTCGTATTAATTTTATGTAGGTATTAAAAAGCAACTTTAAACAAAATATGTAAAGCTTATTACAATTTATGATATAACAATCTCATAATCCTCATAATCTTTCATTCAATGTCGCTAATAATCAAATTAACGCTAAAAGTCATGGCAACGGTCATTAAGTTAATATTTTAAAAACCCAAATATATTATAATATATTACAAGTATATTGTCTATATTGTATAAGTGAACGTGTAGGTATACTAATATGTATGAATTGTTTTAAATTTAGGTATTAAGTATTTCGTCTATGTATTTAAGAGGACGCTACCCATGCATTTGTTGTCTCCGTCTTACACAGGTAGCAAGATATGGGTATGTAAAATATCACAAATTAAAAATGCTCATATCTCGATTGGAAATTAAAATATCAAATAAAAGCCAACGCTTAAGCACAGATAATATTCTTACCTAAAAGTTTGATAACATATGTAAATTCACTCTAATATCAAAGCTAAAATCTATTGAAACTAGTGAACGAAATTTCGCCATGTCGTACGTGTGTAAGACGAAGACAACAAATGCATGGGCAGCATCCTTATGAAAATATAAAATGAATAAGTTTTGAATGGATTGTCCATTAATATCATTTAAAATTTAACTACCACGCTTGTAGAACTACTTGACATTTGTACTACTATTGATATAATAGTATGCACATATTCCTTAAAATATAATAATGTACCTTCTATTACAATCTACAAAATATTAAATATGTAAGTCTTGTACTACCATGGACTTTATAGGACAAAGGTAGTGTATAATGTACAAAAGATAAATAGGTACTTATATTACTAGGTATTTTATATTCTTTATTTACCTACACATTTTTATGTATATTACAATATTATAAAATTTTCATTATAAATTGATAACGATATTAATTTAATATTGATATGATAATGGCGCAAAATTCAAACGGACCAATGGTAGTGCTGGGATAAAATACGGCGCTGGGGCTCTATAGTGTTTGGTAATACGCCGCCGGGAAGGGTGGCATTACGTTATGTAACTGCTTCCCATTCCATATCACGGTTATTTTAGATCGCGCGGATTTCCCCTACGTAGCAGAGTTATACCTAATGGTTAATACCTATTACGTAATCCTAACTTGGGTAGATTGGAAATCCTAGCTAACCGGAAAAAACACACACCTGGTTAAATATCTCAATACTAAATGATATAAGCAAATAATCCGAGGTATGTGTCAACGTGAAAAACTCTTACCTTTTCGCTGACCGGACTAATTCCTCTGCGGGGAGCCATTTGACGCGGACACGATGATTGCTTCAGGGTTGATCGTGGTCCGGTCGAAGTGTTTGGTTAGGATTGAGGTGATGAAAAAAACACAACACAAACACTTTAAGAATGTCACAAATTATGTATTATAATATTGCGACCAAAATATAATAAAACATGACGTGCCGCTCGGGCAGATGAGTTTAACGTCGGACGATATGTTATCGGTCCGAAGGTCCGATGGTGGATCTCGAATCGACTTTTCCGCCGACCGTTGGACGTCTTACGCGACACAGTCCCCCCGTCCCGCCTTGCCGTTACCGGCTCGGTGGGAGAGTCAACCCGGTCGCGCTGCTTGCATCCCGTGGTGGTGGTTGGTGATAAGATAGACTGGTCGCTATAGTGCTTGTACATTGTACTTGCTACTAACGCGGGCCGCGTCACATAGTTGAAATAGTAGTACCTACAATGATAAGCTATATTTTGTACAAACAAACAAATGAATTGACAGTGATTGTAAAACCGTAATGAATACATAAAACCGTGTTTAAAATAATTAGTTAAAAATGCAATAGTTAAGTTACAATGATGAACGTACATAATATTTGTTCTATATAAACAATTGAATAGTTAAATCACAATAATACACATTATAATATATTTGCTTACATACAGACATGTAATTATTAAATTAAAAAAGGTGGGTAAGTGGATGTCGCTCTGCTGTACAGTAGGTTACAAGTGGGTCACTGTATAATGGATGGTATTAAATTTGAATTCAATGATATAATATCATTGTATAAGAAAAACGATTCTGAGCGGTGACGGTATGTCAGTCTATGTATAAGACATATTATATACATATCTATGGTATTAAACCAAAAATTGACCTATAATAGGTACCTATAATAAATTCCAAACTAATCATATCACAATATCCATTAGATACTTATAACGCGTTATACATCAACAAAAACCGTGATACTATCATAGATATATAATAGTACACTTTAGAAGTTTCAAGTACCCACGAATAATATTATTCAATCACAACAAAATAACTAAAATCGTAATTCTTGGTTTAAATATGAAATTTTGCCTAAATTGAAATTAAAATGTCTGTAAAAAATAAGTGTGTTTATATATTTTTTAGATTTTTTGGTTACAGTATGAATTATTTAAGAGAATCTTTGTTTTATATTGTCAACTCTTAGTAATAAAAACTGAACATTTTATAATTTTTTAATTCCAACGATTGATAATTTTCGATATTTTGATAAATTTTGTCAAAATTCCAACTTTAAATGCCTATAAAAAAAAATCGTGCATATGTATTTTTAATATTTTTCAACTGATATTGTAACAATATATCAGGAGCCTTGTATTAAATTTTTACACTTTTTGGCCCAACAGATAAAACTTTATTGATATTTATAGAAAAAAAAAACTAAAAAAATTGAAAACTGAAAATATCCATTAACAGCTCAAAGAGAGTCAAAATATTTTCAAAATTGTACGGTGTATAGGAAATGCTAATCTGAACATTCAGTGAAATTTTCATGTATCTATAGTTATTCGTTTTTGAATAACAACAAAATAAGAAAATCGCTACATGACAAATCGAGTGAATATCCAATGTTGTAAAAATTTGAATTTCAAACGCTCATAAAAATTTAATTTGACTTTCTTATAGAATTTTTTTTTTTGATAAATGTAGGAAATCTTATAAGGAATCTTGTATTACATTTTCATATCATAGATCTAAAAAGAAAAATTTTTATGAATTTCTAACTCGAAATAATTTGCAAATTATCGTGATTTTTCCATATTTTGTCATTATTTGAACTTTAAATGCTTAAAAAAAAAACTGTGACTAACGATTTTTAATATTTTTCATCTGTCTTTGAAACAATATAGTAGGAGCCTTGTATTAAATTTTCAAGTATTTTTACTCAACAAATAAATTTTTATTGATATTCATAAAAAAAAAAACTAATAAAATTGGAAACTGAAAATGTCCCTAAACAGTTCAAAATAAATCAAAATATTTTGAAAATGTTATCGTGTATAGAAAATGCAATATAAACAACCACTGAAAATTTCATGTATCTATGGTTATTTGTTTTAAAGTTACACCAAAAACCAAAATCGATTTTTTTAAAACCGATTTTGCGTAAAAATTCCCGTTTTTCCTTAATTTTTATGTTGTTTTTCCCGGCGCTCTTGAAAACTACTGGGAAATTTAAATTTTGACCTCCCCAATGCACCAACGATATTCACTTTCCAATCGAACAAGATACTGAAGTCGAAAATCGAAGCATTATTTCGACTACTTATCAGTGTACACAGACACAAAAAAAAATTAAAAAAAATTAAAAAAAAAAAAAAAAACACACATCATTGTAAAATCAATACATTCATCGTTTCACTCAGAATCTAAAATGCAATAGTTGAATTACAATATGTACGTGACATTATATTTTTTGTTAAATTAACAATTTAATAGTTAAATTACAAATTATTTGTTATATAAGCAATTCAACAGTTAAATTACAATTATGTACTTAACATTATATTTTTTCTATATAAACAATTTAATAGTTAAATTACATTTATACACATTATAATATATTTTTTTATATACAGACATGTAATTAGTAAGAAATGCAATAGTTAAAATTATGTACATGCCATTATACTTTTTAGTTTTTTTAAATAAACAATTAATTAGGTAAAAATACAACGATGAAGGTACATGACATAATATAATGGTATAAAAAATTAGTAGTAAAAATATTCATACAGTAAAGTTATATTATTAAAATTTAAAAAAACCAGTAACTGTAATTTGTAAAATAACGTAAGAAAATCGAAAAAAAACATGTTTACCCACTGTAGTAAACCGACGGAGTCGATTCACTATTTTTTTTACTTTATTACATTAAAACCACGGCCTTCACACTTTTAATATGTTATTTCGGATTCTCGGAACTATCAATGCAAGGCACATGGTCTACACAGATACTATTGCGTTTTACGAGTTCCAAGAATCAAAGACGTGAGAAGAACCAGTTAAAATGATATTGCAAATTTTTATTACCTTTTGGTCGCAAACTAACAATAACAACAAGCTGCCGACTCACCTTTTTGTCCACCTCCTAGTCTCTACCGTGTATAACAGGGAGTACAGAGAACCATATAAATATGAGTCTCTGTACACCTTAGAATCAGAATTAGTCTCACATCCCTACATGTAGTACTTACCTGGTCGTAGAGTCCGCGCACTCTACATCGCCGCCAGACTAAGTGCATTCCCAGTAACTACAAGTAGACTTAACTAGTTCTCGGGCAGTTACTTAACGTGCTGTCCACAAATTTTTATAACATTTTGTAACAATTATTTTATTTTATTTTATAACAAGTTTAACTCAATCATAATAAATACTTCATTTAACATTGCGCCTTGCCTTTGTCTCTCTTCGAAAAACCTCATTCCTTTTGATCAACCTGGTCCAACTACAGACGTCGGTCACTCAAATATAAGCGTTAGTGAGGGATCACTACACGTTTTTGGTGTCAGGTGTGGGGTCACCTGAAAGAAGAATTTTGGCATCAACCCAAAGTCAGTACATCAGCGGACCTCGAGTGCAACCACGTCAGGATCATCAGAAGGAGATCAGGACAAGCGAGACAAGACGACAATCAATCGAGCCTAGCAGTGAGACCAGCCGCAGCGCAGTCAACACGCAGGACAATCAAGGACCAGACCATCGCAATGAATACATTGTAAGTTGTTGTATAAGCAAATAATTTTTAGTATATGTCTGAGAGTCAGAATAGGTGTTGGGAAATAATTAGATACAACCCACAAACACTACAAACAACCATCATGAGTGTAACTTTAGGAATTGAATCGGCGATACGCATGATTCCGACCTTTACGGGGGATCTGAGGCAGACTTAGCATCTTACCTAGTTGACTGTAACTATATTGTGGAAAAGGTCCACGAAAACCTTAAACCAATGATTTTTAAGCGAATGCTAACAAGTTAAAAGGGGGACGCATTTCAAGCCGTACGCTACCGCACAATTTCAGACTGGCCTGCACTCGAAGCGCATCTTCGAAAAGTAGTCGGGTCAGCACACTCAATCGGGTTTTTACAAACAAACTTATATAATATTAAACAAAGGTACGACGAAGATATTAAAAGCTTCGCCGGACGCACCGAAAAATGTTACCACGATTTAGTGAGCGCGCTAACGGTAGGATTAAATAATAATGACGCCGCAGCAGTAGCAAACACACATAAATCGGGGGCACGCAATGCATTTATTAACGGGGCGCAACCAGCAATTAGAAGTTTATTACGGGCACGAAACGTCCTTACTCTCAAAGAAGCGATTACACTTGCTATCGAAGAAGAAGTGGATATACGAAATTTAAATAGACGTTTTAACAATAATAAAATTGACGGGAAAACACACGCGAATAAACGAAATATTAAATGTAATAAATGTAGCAAAATGGGGCATTATGCAAATGAGTGTCGTAGTAACGCGAGCACATCAGGCAGCACAGGTTTTAGAAATCCCATAAATCAACGCGACGAAAAACCCGTCCGCATAAAAAACGAGTATCAAGGGCAAATCAGGTTCTGCGCGTACTGTAAGTAAACGAATCACAACATAAAAGATTGTAGAAAACGCATTTATAATGAAAGTAAAAAAACCACTAGTAAAGAAACCGAAAGTCCTAGCACTAGCCGTACCGTGAACGAGATTAGCCAAAATCACGTAAGAGTGGTAGCCAATTTCGAAGAGGAACACATAACATATGAATCCGATAATTTCCAACCTCGTAATATCAAATTATTAGTTGACTCCGGCGCAGAGATGAATCTAATTAAAATAACTGCGTTAGAGGGACAAGTAGTCATAAACGAATCCGAAAAACGTACCATAAAAGGCATTAACGAAATTCCGATTTTTACCGTATGTACTATGATAACCACTATGCAAATTAACAAGGTCAGTGTGTTAATAAAATTCGACGTCGTTTTCGGCGACTTCCCAATAAATGAGTCGGGCATCATCGGTCGTAACTTTTTGAAACAAAACAAGGTTATCATGGACTATAGCCAAAATCTATTAACGATACCAGAAGAAACTGGTTTTAAAGAAATTATATTGCCGCTGCGTAGTAACTGCGTTTTATTAATTAAAAACGACGAGAATATTAAACACAACACGGTAACTATAAAAAAACAAGACGTAAACGAAAACGTAATAATCGCGAACAGCATAAGTCCGGTCAATAAAAATAACATTATTAGAAATATAATAAATATTTCCGAGGAACCTTTTATTATTTACGAATTAACAACGCGACGTATTGAATGGGAACCGTACAACGAAACCGTACTTAAAGCATCCTTTATAGACAATGAAGAAACGGACCGTATAACGAAATTAAAAACCGAAATTAAAACGGACGATTTAAATAAAGAGGAACGCGATAATATTTTAGAACTCTGTTGCAATTATGCGGACCTGTTTTACTTACCAGGCGACTATTTAAGCGCTACTGACGTTGTAACACATACAATAAACACGCCGCGATGCACGAAACCAATTAATATACGACCGTATCGTTTACCTTGGGCGTACCAAGAAGAAATTGAAAAACAGATTAAGGAAATGAAAAATAACAATATAATACGCGATTCTAAATCACCATTTAACTTTCCACTAGTAGTAGTAAAGAAAAAGAATTTGGATTCAACAGGGAAACCCAAATTTCGAATCTGTGTTGATTTCCGAAAGCTTAACGAAGTAACCGAGAACGAAGCATACGGACTACCGAACTTGCTCGAAATTCTCGAATCACTAGGGTCATATAAATATTTTAGTACTCTAGATCTCGCTTCGGGATATCACCAAATTAACATAGATCCATCCGATATGCATAAGACAGCTTTTTCTACAAAATCCGGTCACTATGAATATTTACGTATGCCATTCGGATTAAGCTCAGCACCAGCTACTTTTACTCGCGCGATGAAATCTGTTCTTATGGGTCTTGATGAAATGTGTACCGCGTACCTTGACGATATTGTAGTACACGGGTCTAGTTTAAATGACCACCAACAGAAACTCGAACAGGTTTTCAATCGATTACGCATCCATAAATTGAAATTACAACCACAAAAGTGTTCTTTCTTACGGAAAGAAGTTATCTATTTGGGGCATGTAATTAATGAGAACGGGGTGTCACCCGATCCAAATAAATTAAAATGTATTAAAGAATATCCAAAACCTAAAAACGCGAAAGATATAAAATCATTTTTAGGATTATTAAACTACTACAGACGATTTGTCGATAACTTTGCGAAAACAACAAAACCACTAACCTACTTACTCAAAAAAGACGTACCATTTATATGGTCTGACAATTGCGAACATAGTTTTCAAGAACTTAAAAAAGCTTTAATGAACCCGCCATTACTAGTCTACCCAGACTGGGAAGCAGGAAAGTTTAACTTGTGTACTGACGCATCGCAATATGCCATAGGAGCCGTACTTTCTCAAGGGGACGTACCTAAGGACCAACCTATAGCTTACGCGAGTAGAACACTAAATAAAGCCGAGAATAATTATAGCGTTATTCAAAAAGAATTGTTAGCCATCGTATGGGCCGTGAAATATTTTGGACCATATCTCTATGGTCGACATTTTACTATAATAACTGATCACCGACCTCTAACATACCTGTTTGGTATTAAAGACGCATCGTCCCAGCTAATGCGCTGGCGATTGCAGTTGGCAGACTACGACTATGATATTAAGTTTAGGGCATTGCCGGAACACTCAAACGCGGACTGTTTATCGTGTATACGAGTAGTGCAAACCGGTAATGCAATCAAAGACGATAGTTTCGTAGAATTTCAAGCCGCGGAGAATAAACCGATTTTTAATTCAAAAATTATAGAAATAGACGATCACCTTGATCAGGTCATTGAGAGCGAAAACATAATTATTCCTATACCAGGAGATAAAAAAATAACCAGTCCCGAAATAAGAAATGTCATTAAAAATAGGAACATAAATAATATTCAATTCACGGATGAAAACCGGTTTTGTGTAGTCTCGGATTCACCACCGGTCATCATTTTTCATAATATGTTAAAATCACATAACACGCCTCTCGAACCAGAGGGCGTATTTCAAGCAATAAAGGACATTAAGACCTATTGTATAAATTACAACATAAACGCCTTTTCAACAATTAAATTAGACGGACACTCCTCTTTAACCAGTTACGTACGAATCAGAACGATGTTTAGGTACATTTTCAAAAATACAAATATTACGGTTAAAATATATAGTGATAGACAATATACTGAGGAGGAGAAACAACAAATAATATACGAAAATCATAATTCACCTCTAGGGGGTCACGCAGGAGTATCCCGAACCGTCAAACGACTTAGATTAAACCATAACTGGCGTAACATTAAAAAAGACGTAAAAAGATATATTAAAAATTGTGAACTGTGTCAAAAGAATAAATCTCATAATAAGACAAAACAGCCTATGATGATAACCAGTACAGTAGTAAAACCTTTTGAAAGAATTTGTCTAGACATTGTAGGGCCATTACCTCAAACTTTAATGGGGAACATGTAAATACTGACACTTCAAGACGAGCTATCTCGTTACGCGTTAGCCATAGCACTGTCCTCAACTGACGCACCTACCGTAGCTCAAGCATTTGTCGAATGTTACGTATGCACTTACGGAATTCCAAAATCAATCTTAACTGATTGTGGAACCAATTTTTTATCCGACATTTTCAAAAACATGTGTAAGCTATTAGACATTAAAAAAGTACAAACAACAGCATGGCATCCACAAACAAATGGGTTTCTAGAGCGTAGTCACAAGACATTAAAAACATACTTACGCAGTTTCGTTGATAAGGACAGTAATTGGGATAGACTTTTATGCTATGCCACATTCTGTTATAATACAACCGTTCATACATCAACAAACTTTACGCCTTACGAACTTGTTTTCGGAACAAAACCTAATATTCCATCAGCTTTTAATCGAGGCCCGGAACCTCAATACAATTAATAATTATGTATTCGATCTTAAACGTATGATGCAAGAAGCACATAAATTAGCAAGGGAAAATCTAATTAAAAAAAAAGAAACGAACAAAGCATATTACGATAAAACCGTAAACAAAATAGAATTACATGTAGGTGACAAGGTACTTATTAAGGAACATAATAAGAAAAACGCACTAAGCTTAAATTGGCAGGGACCTTATGACGTACTATTGGTTCACGACAATGAAAATATCACCATCCAAAAAGGTCGACGCAAATACCGCATCCACAAAAACAATGTAAAACGGTATAACGACGACGAACAATGATTTCTTAAATTTTAGATTTTCCCATAGTCATGTTATTAATAATTTTTTTTTATCAATTTTCAATTCATTAATTTGAGAATTAGCTAAATCTATCTTATTCCTTTTCATGCAAACGTCCACTGTTTTCTAATTTCTATCTTTATTTTTCTCTTATTATTATTTTTTTTTTTGTTTTAGAATGAAACAACATAACTTTCTGAAAGAACTTAGTACTGTAATAGGACGTCAACAACATAACTTTACTGTTTTATATCCCAACGAAATACCAAATTGTTTGTTAGTACACATCGATATAGCGAACAAAAACTTACTACAACCTTACTCACCAGAAGAGATATTAAATATTACTAGAACAATAAATCACTTCTCGCATGATATGACTAAGGCACAAAAACCACTTCATAAGCCGTTGTGCCTATACTTGAAAAGATACATAGACAGTGCAGAGGATCCAACGGACATATTTGACTATACACGACTTATATTTTTTGACGCCTAGTAATTAACAATGCTTATTTTTGTTTTTTTTTATTATCACCTCTTCATTTTTTTTTGTTTTTTTTTTTTTTTGTTTCTCGGATTGTGTAAATCATAAAATGATATTTAAATTTAATTTTAGACAAACAAGGTATGCCGTCGTGGACTTTGAATTCACAAACCTGGGGCGCGAAAACTGGATATTAATATCAGGGGCAATCATGGGTCAACACTCCCCAGGAAACGTAACAAAGTTGGAGGGGCGCGCCCTGGTACTAAAGGAAAATCGGATGGTAACCGAAACCGAATGGAAACGAATGGTCCGCCATTTGGTCAACATTTTTAGAACCACACCGACAACCTTATATCCCGTGTTAGCACAAATATACGACTCTGACCATACGGATAAACCTAACTTAACAACACAACAAATAAAGGAACTTCTTAGACCATATCACGCAATAATATTGTGAGAAGGGAGCACAGACAAGAACATTTTAGAAATGATAGGATCACCCCGCGTTATTTTTTCAATGAGGGGGTGGGACACTTTCTCAAACGGGATGTTCTTTTTACAACTTTTAAAAGGTAAAGAAATAATAGCTTCCCACTACATCGGAATGTTAACGAAAAACGGCCGCGCGCTAAGCTTAACGGAAGCGCACGGGCTAATATGTCAAGCGACTCATGGGGCCGCAGAAGCACATAATCCCATTACCGATGTCTTATGGTCAAGGTGCCTTTTTGGGTTTTTGGAGCGACGCTATAGCGTCCAAATAAACGACGCCCTCATGAATTTAAAAAAAAATAATAATAATTTCTATTTAATAATAATAATTCTATTTACGTAACTTTAAGATATAACAATTTTTCTTTATTTTATGGGACATGGTATTTTTTTTTATATATATATATAATCACATTTTATTACATTTTTATTTTTTTTTATTTGGAGATTATTGGATTTATCTTACTATTATATAATTAGGTTTAGTTTTTTTTTAAGGGAATATTTTTCTTTATCTTAGAAATATTCGATAAGAAACAACAACTACTGACCAATAAAATAAACAAAGCAAAAATATTAATTTAATAACAACTTTCAGAATATTACTTCTAACGATACCGTTCACGTCAGGAACATTACGATTCACAGATGAACATTTAAGTCAACATTCTGGTATCTACTACGAAAATCGAGGACCGTTGAAACTTGTAACATCTCAATGGGACCTCACTGCGTATATTAATCTTACTAAATATAATAACGAATTCGAATACATAAACCTAGTAATAGAAAATACGAAAGTATTGTGCATTGAATACATGCACAACCCAGTAACCAATAATTTTAATTGTGACAATTTACTCAGTTCAGCTACCGCTATAGTTGAAAATTTACACCGAAAAAAAACACAGGTCTTAAATTCCATTGGACACGTAATTACTAAACGTAGTGCTTTAACTAAATTCGTAACAAAAGCAGCTAGGTTAATATACGGAATATGTAATTTAGAATGCATACAAAAATTTAATTTTAATATAGGAGTAGCTAAAAACGCATCACAATCTAAACTAATAAAAGAACAAATTAAGGTAGTAGAACTACAACATATTTTAGAACCACACGACAACATAACTATGTTGCCTTTGACGTTATCCGTGAACGGAACCACAAACATTACGAAAGAACAGCAAATAAAAAATTATTTAACAAAACATTTTATACACGTTAACTTATTAATTACCAAACATATGTTAGAAACGGATACGATATTAGAAACTATACAACAAGCAAAAATAGGAGTTATACACCCAAGTTTAATAACTCCACAAGAGCTATTAGAACACGTCACAGACATTAAAGTATCTTTACCAGGGGGGACTGATTTCCCCACTGACTTAGACATTACTAACATTTACGAACTGGTGAAACTCTCAGATATTGCTATTTATTATGCTAACGACAACCTAGTTTTTATAATATCTTTACCATTAATTTATCAAAACGACTTTATTTTATATAATTTAATACCTGTACCAGTATGTATTGACAATGATTGTGCTTATATAAAACCTAGTAATAAGCATATAGCTATAAGTAGATCTAAAGAACATTATGCAACTTTTGACGAATTTTACTACACTCATTGTAAACACGCTAGAGATTTCCTATTATGTCCTGAAGGTAATCCTTTACATCCTCGTAATATACGACCCACATGCGAAGTACTATTATTGCAAGATCCAGCCAAAGTTCCAAATAGTTGTGAAGTGATGCATGTGCAAATAGGTACAACTATCTTTCATAAAAAGAGATTCAAAAATGAATGGATATACGTGACTAACTATGACGTACTATTTGTTACCTGGGATGAAGACAAGGAATCAACTAGCCACACACTCAAAGGAGTAGGAATTATACACCTCAACGAAACCTGCAAAGGTTACGCCACCAGAGACATACTGATACCGGGTAAAGCTGACTACAAATCCGAATATATGGATTTCAACCCACGGTCAATGATAGATCGTAATCACAACTCACCACGCATAGAGACCAACAATTTAATGGAGGATTATCATGTCAAAACCAATAATATGGATGACTTACATATAGTATCCAACTCTAAAAAACAATTGGACAACCAGAACAAAATTAACACAAAAATCGAACAACTTCAAGACTTACAACAATTATTTAATTATGTATTATATATAGCCATAGGCTTTATTACAATACTGATGATGATAATAAACAAAAATAACAGAAAAATACAAAAACAAGTCTCCAGAACACATTCAAGAAGAATGTGAAGAACTTAATCAACCAACGACGCATAGAAGCGACGACGTAATCGAGTTCCCACTCACACCAAGACATAGCCCGAAGGCCCAATATACGAAATTACAACCTTATGGTTTTCATTAAGGAAGCCAGAGACTTCCAGCTTCGAGGGGAGGAATGTAGTAAACCGACGGAGTCGATTCACTATTTTTTTTACTTTATTACATTAAAACCACGGCCTTCACACTTTTAATATGTTATTTCGGATTCTCGGAACTATCAATGCAAGGCACATGGTCTACACAGATACTATTGCGTTTTACGAGTTCCAAGAATCAAAGACGTGAGAAGAACCAGTTAAAATGATATTGCAAATTTTTATTACCTTTTGGTCGCAAACTACTTCGACAATAACAACAAGCTGCCGACTCACCTTTTGTCCACCTCCTAGTCTCTACCGTGTATAATAGGGAGTACAGAGAACCATATAAATATGAGTCTCTGTACACCTTAGAATCAGAATTAGTCTCACATCCCTACATGTAGTACTTACCTGGTCGTAGAGTCCGCGCACTCTACATCGCCGCCAGACTAAGTGCATTCCCAGTAACTTGTAGTTAACTAGTTCTCGGGCAGTTACTTAACGTGCTGTCCACAAATTTTTATAACATTTTGTAACAATTATTTTGTTTTATTTTATAACAAGTTTAACTCAATCATAATAAATAATTCATTTAACATTGCGCCTTTGTCTCTCTTCGAAAAACCTCATTCCTTTTGATCAACCTGGTCCAACTACAGACGTCGGTCACTCAAATATAAGCGTTAGTGAGGGGTCACTACACCACGTAAATACATATTATATTATAATACATAACAATGAAATATGGTAGATTAATGTAAAAAAAATTGAACGTAGTAGAAATATTGTAATTTTTATACACAAAGTAAAGTTAAAATAATAATAATAGTAAAGAGAAAAGATCGGAAATTTGTAAAATTACGGAAAAAAAATGCAAAAAAATTCGGGATTTGGGCGGCCGTGCAAACCATATGGCAATGACGGCAACGACACCCCGAAAGCGTACCATGGATTTGAACCCGGGACCTACGTGTTTCCTACCTAATGCCTTACCTGCTAGGACACAATTTGAGATGTGAATTACTGTCAAAACATCAAAACTTAAGCCGTGCGTCTACGGAGCGACGTAAGCCGATATATTCGATGTTCATCGATGTAATCGCATATAATTCGCTTGTAATACGCGCATCTCCCATATATATATATTTAACGGAGCTCGTGAAAAGCGTTTTCCGTTAATAATTATTAAATCAATAGGCAAAAATTAAATTATACACGTATATACATGTATTATACGCGTACGGTCGGTCGTAATTTCTAAACGCGAACCGACCGATTTCGTAAGAAAAGCGTATATATACGGCTTTAGAAAGACGTCAACTACACGATTCGGGCACGAACGACGTGCGAAAAGACGAAACTGTCGGAGAAAACGAAAAAAATCGGCAAAAAAGTCCGGCCGGGAGCGTATTTTGCGATCGACATTGCGACGGCTACGGACGGCGAACGGATATAAACCGCACACCGGCGGCTTCGAGAGATCGCGAGCTACGCGAATCAAATATAAATATGAGCGAAAAAGGCTAGAAAACGGTCGAAATCGTGTAGAGTGTAAATTTCGAAAATTTCAAAAATGATAAGAAAAGAAATGATAACGCGGTTATTGCCCGCCGCAGAATCTGAACGTTGCGATTGGCCGGGCCGGAAAAACGACACGAAAGTCGTCTATCCCCGTGGACAAAACTGGGGACTTATCTCGTTTTATATATTAGAGATAAGAGACTAGCTCTAGGAGCGTCGCTGGGGGACACCCCCAGACCTACGGGTGTGGGTCATGAGTGGTTTCGATTTCGGAAGCCGCAGTGGTCTGTCGGTCTGGTCGTCGGTCTCGAGCTGGTCGGTGTGTGATAAGGAACTCTGATAAGGTTAGGACCACAGTGGTTCGACGCGGTAGCCCGGTAAGCCGACGGAAATTCGAAATCCCGTAAAAAAAGCTTATAGCTTTCGCGATTTTTTTTCGTGTCTAGCATGTCAGTCATCTCGAATGACGTTCGCCGTAGTAATAGTATTTGGGGTCTATCAGGTCAGTCACGTTTCTCGACTTAGGTCGTAGTCACACTGGAAAGCAATCCGACAATATTCGACGGCTGGGGCACGTCATCACGTATGCAATCCGACTGCGTCGAATCGCGGACGACGTTCATAACTGTCAACGAAAACGCTAAATTAAAGAATAAATTACGTGAAGAAAATTCAAAATATTTCGGGCGTCCATGCAAATCATATAGCCACCGTCTGATTTTTTGGTGTCTAGCAGGTCACCCACCTATGCTATCCGGGTAGGCAATCTGACTCGATGCTGGACGTAGTCACCCTGGAAGGCAACCTGACAATATTCTATGGCTGGTAACGTAATCACGTATGCAATCCGACTGCGTCGAATCGCGGACGACGTTCATTACTGTTACCCGGCGCGTAGCCAGGGGGGTGTTACAGGTGTAATAACACCCCCCCTCAACCTTGGTGTACTATGTTTTATAATTTAAACCGGGACACGGGCACACGGAATTAGATAATTATTATTTTAGACCATTCTGTGTCAGTTTATCGTAGACTCGTTTCATGTATGATACAAGATATCTTTTAATGCAGAGTATTTACAACTTGTTTACAACTTCATCATTAGAGTGTTACTCTATAGTATCAACTAACATTGGGGATTACAATTTCAATACCTCGACTAGCTATAAACCGAACAAATCGTTTTAGAATTTCAACAGAATCACCGGATGTCTATTTTAGGATTTTGATTTTTGTACCTTTTTTGTATCATTTCTGTGAGCAACTAAATGACAGATTTTTGAACCATAAATCACTATTAAAACAATTTACTTGTTTAATAAATGCAAATGAAAAAAATGATACCGAATTTAAAGAACTTCTTAAGACATATTCTTCAGATATTGAAGCTGATGAAATATCTGCAATTGGTGAGTTTGCAATATGGTATGAACATATAAAAAATAAAAATCCTAAAAATGCTACCGAAGCCTTCTTTGGCAGCAACGAAGACATATTTCCTACTGTTTATCGACTTTTACAAGTATTGATTACTTTACCTGTAACAACTGCAAGCAGTGAAACGTCTTTTTCCTCATTAAGACGCTTGAAAACATATCTAAGAGATACAACTGGTGAAAATCGCTTGAATGGCTTAGCTGTTATAAATATTCATCGAGATTTAGTCGTAACCACAGACGTACCTAAAAAGGAATATTGAAAAGATTAGTAACAATATATTGGCTGGCTCAATATAAGATGATACCGTTTGGTGTTGTATTATTATGATAATTTATTTATTTTTTATTCTGTAGACGCATAGCATTGCATTGCAATATAATAATATATTACAATGTTTAATAATTTTAATTTATTTTGAAGTGAAGCGATTTGAAACGTTTAACCATACTAAGAACTAATTTTTGAATATTGCATGAACACTTAGGTACAGTTATTTACTTTAACATTGAAAAATATAATGGACATGACGAAGAATCCCTACAACCGTTAAATTGTAAATTTTGTAAAGTTTGGTAAACAATAAATGTGACCGATATATTATGATATGTTTTGATAAATAAATGTTGTAGTAGTACGCGTAAGTAGCACGCGTAAGACACAAACGTCTTGAGTAGCTAAATATTAATATTAATTAATATAAGTTACAATTGAAATGATGCACAGAGTTGGAATTATTAGCATATAATTGATGTATTTAATACAATTTATATTTTGCACTGTGAAAATAACGCATCAAATGTAAAGTGAAACTAAAAACTTGTATCAGCTAGAATACATTATCTGTGTGGCTGCGTATAAATCACCGTATAATATTATATAAGAATGGCAAAGGTATAGGAAATATTAATTTATGTCAATGAAAATAACAATCCATAAACAAACGTGTGTTATTCCGCTTGAATGAATTAGATGAAAAAATAATAATGAATAAAATAAAAAAAATAATAATAATAATAATAATACCTAAACAACACATTAAACGTAAAGTATATAATATAGCTGGTATACAAAAGTAAAAAAAAATAAAAGGCTTACCACTACCCTAAAAACCTAAAAAACACTGGACACACTGCTAAGAATGACACATGCATAAAATATTGTAATAATTTTCAAACAACACATTAAATATAATATATATTGAAGTATAGAACTTAAAGGTAATGGTGAATGTATACAACTGCCCTATAAAGTACCTAGTAAATAATTCATACACACCGAACACACTAAATAAATTTATAAAATCCACCATAACAATCATTATACCATACACATGTATAAATTATATATTTTTATTTATAGTACTGTATGCAATGGAATGTTTATTGTGTTTATTATACACAGCTTGAACGAAATAACGCATTAAATGTAATAAAAATAATGACCAACACGTAAAATATTTCCGTGGCTTGGTGCAAGACGGGTCAATGTCGTTAAAATTTGCTCATGTTACTTGTGTTCAAAAAAAAAGGGCCAATGTCTCTTACGCTGTAGGACCAAATGAGATAAAGTTTATAAATGTAGAAAATTACTAACATTATGCTCAATGGAATATTATTATTAAAATGTAGAAATGTTTTCATAAGTGTTTATTTTAAATTTAAGTTTTTGGCCAATGTCAAAAACAATGTAATTTTATTATTTATATTTGAAAACAAAATGAGTGACAAACACAATGAAATAAAAACAAATATAATGTTTAGAGTTCCGAAATAAAATTTAAGATTGAATTCCTGAACATTGTCAAAACATGACATTGGCCCTTCTTGCACCAAGCCACATGATATAATATAATATAATATATAATATGAGGTATTGGTGAATGTATACAATTGCCCTAAAAAGTAGTAAGTAATTCATAAGCACTGAACACACGAAATAAACGTATACAATCCACCATGATTATCACTATACCACACACAAGTATACTATTATATTATCTTATGTTTGTATCGCTAAGTGTAGTGTAAGGTTAAGACTCATCTTGTAGTTTCATCTTCGTTCCGCTCAATCTCCAACGTCACACGATCGTGTCCCTTGTAGATATACATGACACTTTTTATGGACGTGCATATCTCGACGTTAATGTGAGCGTCGTACTTGGCCAGAAGGTAAGGATTGTAAGGCACTACACACCCGTTACCGACCGCATCACGTCTTCCCACAAGTACCGTCCAGCCGTCGTCCGGTCGGCGGTACCTTGGACACAGTCTCATCTGCGTACGCCTTCGGGAAATCTTTTGAGCAGCTGTTGTTCACCATGCATGGACACTGCGGGTTGACTGTTCCACACGGTCCGTGTATCATGTGGGACTTCACGCAGTCGTGTAAGCGCCTGTCGGTCTCCGGGTCCGGAAAGAAGCATAGATAATATAAGAATGGATAGGACATGCCTATACCAGTTCCATATGAGGCCGTGTGCTTTTTTGGGGAAGAGAGAACGTAAAGAGAGAAAGACTATATGAGGCTTTTTAAGGTTATGTGCAAAACTATTTTATTAAATAATAATAATAATAACATGATAGTCAGTTATATTTAGATATTTGTCAGTTTGTATTTTGATTGTTGTGCCACCTGTGCCTGGAAAATGGAAATTGGAAAATAATATTTTAACAAAATGAAATTATATAAATTTTATTTATAATTATTTATCAATTATCATATCAATATTTGCCTTATATAACCTTAAAAATAGTATCACTAAATTTTCATGTGATAAGCTCTTATGCCCTATCCATTCTTATATTATCTATGGAAAGAAGGCGCAAACTACGTCGTCGACGTCTGCCGCCGTGCGGAACTTATGATCCTCCTCCAGGATTACCAGTATGTGCGCATGGGGCAGACCGCGTTTCTGAAACTCAATAGTATATACGTAAGCGGCGACATTACCAAACACACGATTAACAGTTAGGTCACCTAGTAGCTCCTGTAGTTTCATGTTAAACACCCTGGACGTCAGTTCGGGCCTGTCACTCGGGAGGCTGTGAGCCGCCAGGTTTTCCGTGATCTCCGGCCACCTTGGATTGCACGTAAACGTTATGAACAGGTCGGGCTTCCCTTTGCTGCGGACCATGGCCATGGCGTCTTGATAACACATCTTGTTGTATCGGTCGCTGCCCACGAACGTCGACGGTAAAATGACCCTACGGCCGACCGCCATAGGATCGATGATGAGACGTTCGTTCACATGGTCCATCGACGTATTTCGTCGGTTTTCCTATTAGATCCCTCCTATGGCATTTTTAGTATAAAAATGGTACATAGCCGCGTACACCTGACGTCATTTCGGCGTCCTCTACGAAATAATGTTAATTGGGGGATTATATGTTTTCAAAGTTATCTATTTTTGTTGTTTACGGCTTTTTCGTCTTTCCTAGAATATGGATAATGTGCGCGTATACCTATCAGGGTTCGCGCTGTACGCCTGTACCATTAATTAGTTCTGTGCTTTTATCGATGTGGCTGCCCGGACGCTTATATTATTACTATTATCGGGTTACGTGCCTCCTGCAGCGTTTATATCTGTTATTGAATATAATATATTATATTATAAGCGTATTATACTTAATACAGCATAATATAATATAATATTTTATATATTATTACTATTATAATATGTACGTAGTCACAGCCCGTTATAGCTCTAAGTGTAAAGGTCTATTCACACATGTCCGGTCCGGTCCGTGTCCGGTCCGTATCCGAACCGTCCGGTCCGTGTCCGACGTTTTTACATTGTATGGCTTAAATTTAATGTTATCGTTTACACTTGTCCGTTCCGTACCCGTTCCGTATCCGTCTCGTCCGATTCTATTTGTTCAAAACTATGTTTTGTCGGATGGCACTGATACGGAGACGTATTTTCGGTACATGTATGTACAAGTCAATACTTGTTCGATCAGGTCTGATAAAATATAGTGCCCCAAAATCGTATGAACTTTACCGACTCTAGTTTACAAACAGTTGTAACAAACGACAACGGTTGTTCATACCAACAGTTCTCAAAATTTGTACTTTGTTTCAACAACGAAAGTCGAAAATGAACAACGAAAAGTTAATCGAAGCTGTGAGAGAGCATGAAGTGCTCTATGATTTGTCTCATTCTAAATATATTGACAGCACATACAAAGATACTATTTGGAAAACTATCGGAAAAGATCTCCAACAAGAAGGTAATACATTTTAAAACAATATCATTAAAAAAAGTATATATTATGGAGTACCTAGTATAATTACATAGTACTAACATGATTTATAATATATTATATATTGTATATTATAATATTTATATTTATACATTATTTATACCTACCAAGTTGGTAGTACCAACGTAAAACCACGAACATTTTAAAAACGAAAAACTACAATTATAACCAATGTGTATTGTGTACTGTAAAGTATATCATATTATATTGTAGGTATATCAAGGTAAATGAAGAAAAAATTACGTATTTTTTTTTATTTATGCAACTTATAATATGCGTATTATATGTAACATATAATAGGTATGGTTAGTTATAATAAAAATGATGTACATAGGTAAGTATAGACTCAATAAGTGCAACAAATTATTTTTTTTTTCTTAACATTTCTTAGATTTAGAGATATATTGTATATATTATTATGAACAATTTTTTAATTAGTTTATTAAATATTATATAATAATATGTAATAACTTAAAACTAAAATTATCTAAAACCTAAAATGTAAAAAATGTTTTACTTTTTTTACTAAGAAATTTCATTTTGACACCTTATCATTTTGCCACGGTACAGAACCAGCTGGTGAATTAAAAAAATCTTTATATAATTCCCTTACTTCAAAAGCTGCTTGACGAGCACTGCCACCTTGCATAGGTATATTTTGTAGTTCACTGCTTATAGTAGGAGGATCATTGTGTTGGAAGAAACTTGTAGCACGACAGTCACGTCCAATAAAATTATGAAGAACGCATGTTGCTAAAATAATAAAATCTGCATTTTCTGGCTTAGATTGGATACTCCGATTGTAAAGACGAAATTTTTGCGAAAAAATTCCAAAAGTGTTTTCCACAACTCTGCGAGGTCTACATAAACGATAATTGTAAATTTTTTTATCAAAGCAATCCAATTGTTTTCCAGGATACGGTCTTAATAAATAGGTTTTGAGAGGGAACGCTTCATCTCCAACTATCACAAACGGCGCTTTGGTGTTAGTTCCTGGGAGGGTTTTAGATTCTGGAATTTTCAGTGAGTTATTTTCCAAGGCTTTTCCTAAATTTGAGTGAGCTAATATGCCTCCATCACTATTTTTCCCATATGAGCCTACATCAACCGCTATGAAATTATTATGTGCGTCAACCAAAGCAAGTAAAACAATCGAAAATGTTTTTTTATAATTATAGTAATTGGAACCACTATTTGGAGGAGCTTGAATAGAGACATGCTTCCCATCAATCGCCCCTAAGCAATTTGGGAAACTCCATAACATCCAAAAATCTTGAGCTATTTGTTCCCACCGATCTTCAGTTGGAGGTGGCATGACTTCAGGCATTAATCGATGTACTATAGCTCTACACGTCTCAATAACTATCTGATAAACAGTAGAATGGCCTAATCGATAACTAAAAGAAATAGTTTTGAATGAATCTCCGGTTGCCAAAAATCTGAAATAAAATATTAATTCATATAATGCATGCTCTGTTTTAACTTACTGTCTAGTTAATACCACAGTTATACTTTAGAGCACATATATTATTTATAAATTGTTGTTAAATTTTTTTTTATATTCTAATAAGATAAAGGTAAATATATTAATTTTCCATACTGTGTGTTTTAAAAACAGGCATTTTCTATACATGATAAGATTTTTAAACAATTTCAAATCTTTTCAAATTATTTATAGACATTTTCAATTTTCAATTTTTTTGTTTTTTTTTTTTTTTTTTTATAAATGACAATAATATTTTATTCGTTGGGTAAAAAAGCTTGAAAATTTAAAGGTTACTAATAAGTTAATATAATAGTAGTTTGAAAATATTTAAAATACATAGGCACGAATTTTATTTATAAAATATCCAAGACTGAAAACTCGTCCCCGGTCAGAAACGTTTTGTTGCATTTCAGCAACATGTTTTTTTCAAAGTGTTCATGACCCTCATTTTCGGTAAAATAGCTCCGCCATACACTAAATACTAGCTCAAAAGTATTTTTGTATAAAAGTATTTGATTTTAAAATACAAGTACGTCCAAGATAGTATAGGTATTTAAAATACTTTAAAAATACTTAAACCAAAAAGTATTTTAAGTACATTTGCTCAAATACTTTACAACACTGCACTATACATATAAGTATAATATTTTGTTTGAGTAATCGTATTATATTAATCATATTATGTTTGAGTAATTGTATAAGCATACTTGTCGATTTATGAATTTTCATTTTATATATAGGTATCTAATTATTGCATTATGTTATTTTTATATACCTAGGTCAAGTTTGT
>CARXXK010001123.1:0-60465 GCA_949089665.1 Macrosiphum euphorbiae
GGACCGAATAAAATCTATAAATTGGTTTGCAGTCGGATAATCGGTCGGGCTGCTAGCTTCGAACAAACGACGTGTTACAATAGGCAGGCATCTAAAAGCTATCGAGAATAACATAAACGACCCCAAATCGGGTCGAGCATTGAGCGCTTCTAATAACGCAATATTTCGATTAAAAGTACATATAAACTGGTTTAAATCCTGATAAGACTCTTGCGACATAGCCGTCGCATTTAACAAATTGTTGACAAGTGACGTGGCTAGACGCGGACGATTGAAACGGTCTGTCAACGTAGACCACACCAGATTATAATTATCGCTTGATAACGGTATACCAATACCCCGGACCGCTTCCGCTGTAACACCTTTTAAACTGCCTACTAGATAGTACATTTTATCAATATCGGATAGATTGGGAAATTTATTTAATAGTGTCGTAAAACTATCTCGAAACGTGATCCAATCCCGGAGATCACCATCGTACGTAGGTAACGGGATCTCGGGTAAACGCGCGAACGATTTACCTGGGTCATCAGCCGGTGTCTGGTTAACCGTTAATTTATTATTAATATATGACATGTCAATTAAATTTGCACCTTTCGGGGTTACCTGTTCTGCCATTGCCTTTGACGCCGTAATAAGACCCTGAACTTCCGCGGGGAGACCCACATCATAATCTTTCGTTTCGTTTAGTATAACTAAACTGTTTAAGACCGACTCGTCCTCGAGCTTAAATTAGTTCCATAAACTATCTAAGTCGGTAATGTCAACTAAAAATTGGGGAACTAAGTCGGGTTCGGTTTTGACTCGTAACGCCATAACATGGACTGCCCTAATGTTCGACACTGCATGTAGTGCGTTTAACCAACGCGATTGCTTTAGCAATAGTTTCACTCTCAACTTCTTTTTCGCCCATTGTGACGGCTATTTTAACAAATTTTTATGTTACGGTTGCAGTTAATGCAACAGTAAGTAACCTAACACCGTACGAGATCAGCACAAACTGCCACAACACAACGCTACCCAAACCACCACACTAAGGTCGGGAACCACGCTCTGCTACCAAAAATGTGCGCCGTGCCGCTCCTACTTTTAAAAATCGCGGTTAGCGACAACGACTCGCGCAATGCTGTGGACGGGAAGGAGCAAACTCACACTATACTATCTCGTACAAATATTGTTATGAATTTAATGCGAAATGACGCGATATATATTTTTATAATAACGCTAAAGGTACATACAAAACAGGAATATAAATAAATTTAGGCGCCGTGGGCCGGTAACCTGCACGCGCTACAACCAATAACAATAAGTGATAAATAATTACAATAATTATAATAAATATGAATAATACATAAGTAGAAAATAAGAGAAATAATATGACCTGATCGACCTCCGGCGTTGGTCACTAGACAGCACGCGGTCCTCGCTGGAAATGCGACAGCGTCTTGATATAGATATAATTCGAAGTATAATTTATTCGGTGGTGGGCCGCGACACTGATCCGTCAAACCCCGACTGTCTCAGCGTTTACGACGGTCTTGATGTGCACCAAGTATAATAATCAAATACTAAATACTGCACCAATGTCAAAAACAGCCACACGATGCGAAGCGAACCGGCGGTACGTGATCCGCCAAGTTCAAGCGTAGGCAAAAGACAACAGAAAAAGTCCCCGGCACGGGAGCCGTGGACGGTGGACGCCGGCCGGCGTGTGGACACCGTGGAGGGGGAACGACTCGTCGTGAACATTCCGCGCCGGCCACGAGACTTGTAAAGCCTTTGGACTTTGGTAGATTCGGCGGAAAGTTCAGCCGCGTTCGAACAAGTTGAATTTTTTGCACAAACTTGGATATTGATAACCTGGAGGTGCCCTCTGTATTATCATTCTTTGATGAGCTTATCAACGTCAGTTGTTTTTCTGTTTAAGATTCTGGACATTTAGTGTTTGAATATGATGATATATCATTGATATGTGTTCCAATTGTATAATTTTTTCTAAAACTTTTTTAGTTTTCTAAAATAGCAAAATCACTAAGCACACGCAGCACGGTTAAGACGTTACTGTTATTTAGTTTTTCCATTAGGATCATTTTTCCGGTAAATCATAAATCATAATATTATATAAATAGTCTTACAACATTTTTTTAAATACAAATTTAAACACGGCGCTTTGGATAGGCATTTCAGCTACTTTATGTACAACTCTAGGAATCCGTTATAGTTATATCTAAAACCGTGTAAGTAATGGAAAAGCAGATCTCACGGCGGCTTGTCGTCAGTTCCAAAGGGAAAAAGTTTCCATTTAGGCTACAACCTACAGGCAACTATAAATAGTTGCCGGTATAAAAATAATGTAGACCGTGTAATTGGATACAGCCAATAATATATAATAACGATCGCTTTCGAATTGACAAGTTTATTAGACTTGATATGCAGACAACGGGGTGTGGCTAAGGTGGTGAGAGCTAAAAAGACGTTGTCAGCTGTAAAATCATTACTTAGTCATTGAAGATCGACATGATAATATTTCTTTGTCTGTCCATTCCATTTATTCGAACATAACCATGGCTTACATGTGACTACATACCTACTATTTAATTTTTCTAAAAATGTTGGCGTGCGCAATTTATTAGTATATATAATTTCAAAAGTAAATATTAGTTCTAAAACTTATATGCTATAAGTTAATAATTTTTACATCATTAATGTTATAACTGGTTGCAAATCATAGGTTTCCGAAAAAAAAAAAATTAAAAATTTGCGTATGCCCTAAACTTTATGGATTAGACACTAAATTAAAAAAAAATATTTTAGGGTTTTAAGAAATCGTCTTCAAATTATCACTTTTAATTATTTTATTTAGGGATATTATTGGTAGGTTAAGTTTCTATTTTATAATAGATCAATAGCCAATAGGTTACCTAAATCACATTTTGTTATTTAAATCCCGGTAGTCAATTTTTTTACAAGTAGATACATAGGTAACTTATAATAATTTATATTGTATTTTAATTAGGTAGGTACCAAAAAAATATAACTTCTCAAACACCGTGTATAGGGGCACTGGCGGGAGAATGTATAAGAATGTCCATAAACTTGCGGACCTGCAATCTGTGTAGTTAAATTTGGCATGCGTAGGTACTATAACAGAAATCGAAAACTAGAATAAGTACATTGCAGATCACAAAGATTTCTGTAAATGAACATACGATTTACCAATATACCGTATTATAGGACATAGGTACTGAGCTCGATGTAGGTAAAACGGTGTAGTCACTAGTCACTATCAATATTGTACGTATGAGAAATAAGTGAGTAGGTACCGTTTTTCAGCAGTTTAGTTACACAATTGTCCACCAGGAAGCGCTAAGAAGGTCGGTTTCGGAAATATTTTATAAGCAATATGGTGTATTTCAGTATATTTTTTTGAATAATAAACATATTATTAACATATTGATGAACATTGTTTATTTATATTTTATTATTCTATAGTACCACAGTACCAAACTACCTATAGTAGAAATATAACCATCCACACCTACCTAAAACTAGTAAAACCAATTATTATTTTTAAACATTTTTCATATTGTGCTAATAAATGTGCCCAACAAATGTTTTGTTCCCGCATGCAAGTCTGGTTACTTAAGTAATACTAAAATATTAAAATCAGCAGGGAAAAATGTAAAATCCATGTTCCATCCACCACAAGTAATATAGATAGTTATTGTTTTGTTTTAAATTAAAATAATATTTTGTATACCTTAATTATGTACTGTAACATACCTCTAACAAAACTTAACACGTTGACCACCGAGAGGAAGCCTGGGTCCACAAATTTTTTTATTATTCTACTGATCTTTATATAACATTTTTTTTAAGACAAAAGAAAACTATCCAATACATATAAGTAGGTAGGTATATAACTTAATACTAAAATAATTAAATATACAATTAATTATACAAAAAACCAATAATAAAGAAGTCTGATTTTTAATACAAATTTAATGTTTGCATTATGTCATTTAAATCAAAATGTTCTCTAGGGTTCTTACATTCTAAGTTATCTCTTAGAGACTTTATATTTTTAATAAGAATAACAAATACAATGTTTGAATATGTAGTCTAAATTATTTGTTTATTAATAATCAACGGACATACGCCCTTTAATAAGAAAAAAAAACATTACATAATAATTGACACATATTAAACTAATAACAAAGGGATAAATAAGAATATAACTAGAAAGACAAAAAAAAAAATAATAATAATAATCACAAAAACAAAATAAATATATAAAAAGCTACATAACAACTAATACAGGTATTCTGGTATAAACATGAAAGTTTTAAAATTATTTATCTTGCAGGACTTACTATCTGTATGGAATAATACAGCGGAAAGATAGGAACTTTTCCATAAAAGATGTAGTTTGCGGTTTACATTTTAAAGAAGATGATTTTTTAAAATATGAGTGTAAAATGCCTGATGGGTCAATTAAATACATTGAACGAATACGTCCGGCATTGAGAGAAAATGCTATTCCGACAATATTTTTAGACTTACCAGAACGATTTTCAAATGTAGGGACAAAAAGACCGGCACCAAAAAACAGGCAAGAAATAAAAAAAAGGGTTTGTAATGCATCAACAAGTGACCTAGATGAAATTAAAATAGTACAAGAACAAAATTCACCGAATGAGTAAGACACTACTTGTACTTAATGATACTACTACATAAATTTATTAATTATATCAATAATATAAAATGTTATTTAATTATATTTTGGGGTTTCTTATATTTTCAGAATTTTTGAATTGAAGAAATCTTTTTCAATAGCTTATCTTCACAAAATTGTAAAAAATATAATACTTCCAGGGAATATGTGGGGACTGCATTTGATTCCATTAGAAAAAATAGCATTTGTTCACATAAATGATCAACTAAAAACTGATAAAACTGTGGTTTTTACTGATTCATGTTTACCAAGTGTAGTCATTATTGATAAACAAATTGTTAATGAAATAAAAAGTGAAAACGATTTGCAACTATTACTCCAAAATGTAGATAGCTTTAAAATATGTAAAGGAGTTAATAATTGTCGCCAATCAAAATTGTGTGTTCGTTTCTTTGATCCTTCATAAACTTCTTCGAGAATTGTAAGAGGTTCTAACTGTGCATCAGAAAGAAGAAAACTGCAAAAAGTAAAATCCACAAATTAAACACCAGCTAAAAAACTTAAAACAAGAAAGTTAAAAACTAAACATCACAAAAAACTAGAATTAAGAATAATGTAAGTTAATTATTTTTTAGAATAGATTTAAAAAAATATTTCCTATTTTATTAATTATACATATACATAATATCAAATATGTAAGTAAAATAATGACATCACTTATATACTAGGTAATTTTGCTAAATTACATTTACAATATTGATATTCTAATTTTAAAACTATTTATATTGAACAATCCAGTTTTATACAAATTCATAATTATGTCTATTATAATTAAAATGTTAAAGACTGTCGACTGTCGGTATTTTATAATGTATTAACTTTATATCTGTTTCAAATATATAGTTGGTTACATTGAAGCAGAAATTATGGACAATGCAAAAAGAGTGCAGCCTTGTTTCTAAGGATATGTTGAATGATTGCATACTGGATCTGCCAATAGAGCAACAAGAAATGGTTAAAACAATTTTTAATGCAGCAAAATGTAAAAGCTCTAAACTCTAAAGGAAGAAGATATAGTCTAGAATGGGTATATGAATGCTTGTTAATGCGTATCAAGGAACCAAAATTATACAGAAAAATGAGAAAAGAAAATAAACTTGGAAGGTATATCAAAAAATTGCACACTGCTTATGGATTCCAAGAAAACACATTTCAAGTCATGAAAGAGAAAGCTCAAGACTTTAGTTTGGCAGAAAAACATAGTAATTGAAAGATATTTATATACCGGGTGATTCTTTTATCAAACAACAATCATTATTTCAAAAAGTGTAAATTTTTTTTGAAGATATTTTTTTACATAGTTTCAAGTCGCTTATAAAACAACGTTTTTATTAAAAAATTATATTTTTAATTATTTTTTATCCTTATAATTCTTTAAGTTTTTAACTTTTTTGAATGACAACATGGGGTTTTAATTTTATATTCTAAAGTAGAATATTTTTCTTAGTATTTTGATACATGAAAATTGAATGTGGGGAGAGTAGTTTATGAGTTATAAGTATTTAAAGTTTAGACGAGCGGAGTGGAATGGTTCGGGGTTACCCCGCGAAATGTTTGTCCACTTCACCGCTCGTCTAAACTTTAAATACTTATAACTCATAAACTACTCGCCCCACATTCAATTTTCATGTATCAAAATACTAAGAAAAATATTCTACTTTAGAATATAAAATTAAAACCCCATGTTGTCATTCAAAAAAGTAAAAAACTTAAAGAATTATAAGGATAAAAAATAATTAAAAATATAATTTTTTAATAAAAACGTTGTTTTATAAGCGACTTGAAACTATGTAAAAAAATATCTTCAAAAAAATTTACACTTTTGGAAATAATGAGTGTTGTTTAATAAAAGAATCACTCAGTATATATATTTTTAAATATTTTCATATAGGTATAGAAAAAAATGTAAAAAATAAATTTAATATTTAGGTTGTTTACTTCTGGATGAAATGCAATTAGAATCAGCTGTAAAATTGTCTTCGCGATAGTTTACAGTTTCATGGTTTTGTTGACCCTGGTGCCCATACTTCAAACAAAGATTTGACAAAAAGAGGTGATCATGCACTTGTACTGATGTATCAACCATTCCGTGGCAACTGGGTACAACCGTTTGTAGCATTTCTTGGTGCAGGCACTGTGAATGGAAAAATTCTAGAAAAAATTGTTTTAGAAGCAATTATTCTTCTAGAAAATAGTGGTTACTTTGTAGATTTTATCACAACAGATGGTGCTACTTGGAATAGAGCAATGTGGAACCGATTTGGAATTTCAGAATCCTCAACATCATGTATGCATCCTATTGATTCAGGTAGAAAACTCTGGTTTGGTTCAGACTTCCCACATCTGATTAAATGTCTATGGCACAGACTAATATCTAGAAAAGTTCTTGAAGTAAGGCATAGTTTAAATCAAACACATTAAATTAATAATTTGATATATACATACATATTTCACTAACAATTATTCTAAATCTTCTTATACCTCCTAATTTAACTAGTTACCTGAAGGTACAGTGCGTCTCGATCATTGGAAGGCTGTTGTAGAACAAAATGAGAAGTATAGCATTAAGGTTTGTTATACCCTCAAAAATGACCATATAAATCCAAGCAACTATCAAAAAATGAATGTTAAAATGGCTATGCAGGTATGTATTAACTTGACCAATTTGCAGTACTTAATATCACTTCATTATATTACTAAAAATTAATTTCAGTTTTTTGGACACTCTGTAGCAGCTGCAATGGAACACTACAAAGAAAAAGGAATTGAATCATTAAAAAATTGTTTACTAACAATTATGTTTATAAAACGTATAAACAAACTTATAGATGCAATGAATTCACAGCAGCCATCTGATGGTTTATAACCTGATCCGCTCTCTAATCATAATTCAGTAAAAATCTTTTGATATCTATAAAAAAAGAATTATATTTTTATGATGAACATAATATTTTTGTTTTTGTTTTTTTATATTTTATCAACTTAACAGACATAAACAAATTTTTTGGAATATTTTAAAAAAATTGATGAAATGGCAGCAACTAAAAAAGGATTGTATGACCCAACACTCAAAAAAAAAGAAATTCTGTGTAGGCGCTGCAGATGAAATGACAGCATCGACGTACTTTGGATTATACGTTACAGTAAAAAACACTTTGGAGCTGATTAAATATTTGTCGGAAAAATTGAATTATAAATACTTAATGACAAGACAATTAAATCAAGATGCTCTGGAAGTGTGTTTACCATAAAAATAAAATATACTTAATGATAATAAATGTAATGACTTATAACTTTACATTTTTTAGCATTTTTTTGGACACGAGAGGAGTCAGTGGATCCAACTCTCATCCAGATTCATTGTTGTTTGTTCAAGTTTATAGGCTTCTATCTGTGTACTCATTGGTTAAACCAATACGTGGAAGTAATGTTACAGGAAGTGAATTACTATCAAGTATCAACCATAATTTCCTTAAAAGATTTGGTTGGTGAGGAACATAAGGAACGCAAAGAACATTTTAAGAATATTATTGATAATATTATAAACAATGCTTCTCCACTCATGGATATTGAAATTGAAGATAATACTTTTAAAGAAATGATTGATGAATATGCTTTAACAGTATTTGATGGATACATAGCAAGAAAAATAAGAAAATCAAAACTAGCAAAGAACTGTCATGAATGTTTTGAATCTCTATGTGACTCTAAAAATGAGAGTACATTAGAAAGAAATAGTTTCCTTGAACAGAAAAGTCATGGAGGACTTTTAAAGCCATCAAATGATCTGTATAACATTGTTCTGCAGGTAAATATAACAAATAATAAGTAATTTTTTAAATAATTCCATAAATCTACATTTTAAATCAAACCTAACTGTTAACTAAATTAATATTTTCAGCTTGAACTTACTATAGTACAAACAGTCAAATCAGAAAAGTTACATAAAAACATGGTCAACACAGTTTTAGATGAACTAGAATCATCTAGTAACATTGTGAAGATAGAATGCTCTGACCATGTCCATAAAAAAGAATTTACAATAGCTGTAGTAACATTCTATTTAATTTGTAGGATGCATTTTATCAGCGCTGAAGCTGAAAAGAAGTTGCTGAAAAAAAAAAAGCGAAAACAGCTTAATAAATTAGCAAAACTAGGTTAGTTATCTATTCAATAATTTTTATATTTTAGATTCTGAGCGGAGCGATGAATGTATTGGTTTTACAATGATGTATGTTTTTATATTTTATATTTTTATTTATATTTTTATTTATATTTTTATTTATATTTTTATTTATATTTTTGTGTCTGTCATCACGTTTTGGGACAGTAAAAGTGCTTCGATTTTCTTCAATAGTACCTTTTCTGATAGGAAAGTGAATCTAGTTGGTACTTTGGGGGGTCAAAAGTAAACATTTTCCAGTAGTTTTCACAAGCGCCGGGAAAAACAACATAAAAATTAAGGAAAAACGGGAATTTTTACGCAAAATCGATTTTCCAAAAAATCGAATTTGGTTATTGGTGTAACTTTAAAACAAATGACCGTAGATACATGAAATTTTCACTGGTTGTTTATATTTGCATTTTCTATACACGATAACATTTTCAAAATATTTTGATTTATTTTGAACTGTTTAGGGACATTTTCATTTTTCATTTTTTAGATTCTGAGTGAAACGATGAATGTATTGATTTTACAATGATGTGTGTTTTTTTATTTTTTTTTTTATTTTTTTTTTATTTTTTTTTTTATTTTTTTTTTATTTTTTTATTTTTTTTTGTGTCTGTCATCACGTTTTAGGACAGTAAAAGTGCTTGGATTTTCTTCATCAGTAGCTTTTCTGATAGGAAAGTGAATCTAGTTGGTACTTTGGGGGGTCAAAAGTATAAATTTCCCAGTAGTTTTCACAAGCGCCGGGAAAAACAACATAAAAATTAAGGAAAAACGGGAATTTTTAGGCAAAATTGGTTTTCCAAAAAATCGATTTTGGTTTTTGGTGTAACTCTAAAACAAATGAACGTATATACATGAAATTTTCACTGGTTGTTTATATTTGCATTTTCTATACACGAAAACATTTCCAAAATATTTTGATTTATTTTGAACTGTTTAGGGACATTTTCATTTTCCATTTTTTTTTAGTTTTTTTTCTAAAAATATCAATAAAATTTTATTTGTTGGTTGCGAAAGCTTGAAAATTTAATAGAAGGCTCCTAATATATTGTTTCAAAGGCAGATGAAAAATATTAAAAATCCTTAGTCACAATTTTTTTTATAAGCATTTAAAGTTCAAAAATTGACAAAATATGGGAAAATCACGAAAATTAGCAAATTATTTTGAGTTAAGAATTCGTGAAAATTTTTCTTTTTAAATCTAAGATTTGAAAATTAAACACAAGATTCCTTATAAGTTTGTCTACCTTTATCAAAAGAAAAATGTCTAAAAGAAAGTCAAATTAAATTTTTATGAGCGTTTGAAATTCAAATTTTTACAACATTGAATATTCACTCGATTTCCCATGTAGCGATTTCCTTATTTTGTTGTAATTCAAAAACAAATAACTGTAGATACATGAAAATTTCACTGAATGTTTATATTAGCATTTCCTATACACCATACAATTTTGAAAATATTTTGACTCTTTTTGAGCTGTTTATGGACCTTTACAGCTTTCAATTTTTTTAGTTTTTTTTTCTATAAATATCAATTAAGTTTTATCTGTTGGTCCAAAAAGTGTAAAAATTTAATACAAGGCTCCTGATATATTGTTACAATATCAGTTGAAAAATATTAAAAATACATAGGCACAGTTTTTTTTTATAAGCATTTAAAGATCAAATTTTGACAAAATTTATCAAAATCTCGAAAATTATCAATCATTGTAATTAATAAATTATAAAATGTTCAGTTTTTATAGCTAAGGATTGCAAATTCAACACAAAGGTTCTCGTAAATAGTTCAAACTGTAACCAAAAAATCTAAAAAATATATGAACACAGTTATTTTTTACAGACCTTTTAAATTCAAATTTGGACGAAATTACATATATAAAACCTAGAATAACTATTTTAGTTATTTTGTTGTGATTGAATAATATTATTCGTGGATACTTGAAACTTCTAAAGTGTACTATTATATATCTATGATAGTATCACGGTTTTTGTTGATGTATAACGCGTTATAAGTACCTAATGGATATTTTGATATGATTAATTTGGAATTTATTATAGGTACCCATTATAGGTCAATTTTTTGTTTAATACCATAGATATGTATATAATACCTATGTCTTATACATAGACTGACATACCGTCTCCACTCAGAATCGTTTTTCTTATACAATGATATTATATCGTTGAATTCAAATTTAATATCATCCATTATACAGTAACCCCCTTGTAACCTACTGTACAGCAGAGCGACACCCACTTGCCCACCTTTTTTTAGTTTTTTTTCTAGAAATATCAATAAAATTTTATTTGTTGGTTGCGAAAGCTTGAAAATTTAATAGAAGGCTCCTAATATGTTGTTTCAAAGGCAGATGAAAAATATTAAAAATCCTTAGTCACAATTTTTTTTTATAAGCATTTAAAGTTCAAAAATTGACAAAATATGGAAAAATCACGAAAATTAGCAAATTATTTGAGTTAAGAATTCGTAAAAATTTTTCTTTTTAAATCTAAGATTTGAAAATGAAACACAAGATTCCTTATAAGATTATCTACCTTTATCAATAAAAAAATCTCTACCGGAAAGTCAAATTAAATTTTTATGAGCGTTTGAAATTCAAATTTTTACAACATTGGATTTTCACTCGATTTCTCATGTAGCGATTTCCTTATTTTGTTGTAATTCAAAAACGAATAACTGTAGATACATGAAAATTTCACTGAATGTTTATATTAGCATTTCCTATACACCATACAATTTTGAAAATATTTTGACTCTTTTTGAGCTGTTTATGGACATTTACAGCTTTCAATTTTTTTAGTTTTTTTTTCTATAAATATCAATAAAGTTTTATCTGTTGGGCCAAAAAGTGTAAAAATTTAATACAAGGCTCCTGATATATTGTTACAATATCAGTTGAAAAATATTAAAAATACATATCCACGATTTTTTTTTATAAGCATTTAAAGTTGGAATTTTGACAAAATTTATCAAAATCTCAAAAATTATCAATCGTTGGAATTAAAAAATTATAAAATGTTCAGTTTTTATAACTAAGAGTTGAAAATTTAAAACAAAGATTCTCTTAAATAATTCATACTGTAACCAAAAAATCTAAAAAATATATAAACACACTTATTTTTTACAGACATTTTAATTTCAAATTTAGACAAAATTTCATATTTAAACCAAGAATTACGATTTTAGTTATTTTGTTGTGATTGAATAATATTATTCGTGGGTACTTGAAACTTCTAAAGTGTACAATTATATATCTATGACAGTATCACGGTTTTTGTTGATGTATAACGCGTTATAACTGTTATAAGTATCTAATGGATATTGTGATATGATTAATTTGGAATTTATTATAGGTCAATTTTTTGTTTAATACCATAGATATGTATATAATATGTCTTATACATAGACTGACATACCGTCACCGCTCAGAATCGTTTTTCTTATACAATGATATTATATCATTGAATTCAAATTTAATACCATCCATTATACAGTGACCCACTTGTAACCTACTGTACAGCAGAGCGACACCCACTTGCCCACCTTTTTTTAAATTAAAGATTAAACAGAGAAAATACTAGTTGTACATAATATTATGTATCTACCCCCATATCTACAAGGTATCTGTATATCCAAAATAAGCCCTAAAAAGCGACGAGTGCCGTAAGACGAGTTATCACTATACACAAGGCCGGATTAAGCACCTATTGGGCCCCGGGCTTGAAATTTCATATGGGCCCTTTTGACAAGGCACGCTTTAAAACAAACTGGCTACGCCAGCAGGAAGATACATTTTTCTATTTCACAAATGGCAATTGCATTATAAAATTATGAAATGAATAGGTAAGTATATGTAATTTATATGTCTATAAAATATACAACCACTATTCACTAATTGTAATATAATAAAAGTAAAGACGGCAGAAGCTGATATATTGTATATACATTTTACAAACTTAGTTTTGCCGCGACATATATTTTCAAATACCTAATGACTTATCAGTTTTGGTCTTTGAATATAAATGGCACCACACACATAATAGAGACATATATCTTATTAAGTATGATAGAAGAAAATTTTTTTTTAAAAATGAAATATACGATTTCTAAACTATTTAAATGATATAATTGAAAAATTAACAAAATGTACATATCAGCTTCTGTCATCATTCCACAGAGTTAATACTTCATATTTCATTAATTTAAATTCAAATTTACATACCAACTTTTAAATATATTAACATTATACTTATTTACAACAAATATTAACTAACAGTTATTAAATAACAGTAAAATGCGCCTTTCCTACAAAAAGGTATTTAGTATTGTTTTTGTCGATAAAAAAAAAATGGTTTTTGAAGTATAGAAAAACTATTCTTTAAAATCACTGAAAAATATGTATCAGCTTAAAATTGTTTGGGCCCCTTTCATTTTGGTACTTGAAAGGGCCCCGGGGCTTCCGCCCCGGCTAGACCCCCCCTTAATCCGGCCTTGACTATACATAATATACAACATAACTTTATTTGTCTGAATACAGTGTGTTTATGGATTATAATATAAACTGAAAACTTAGATTAGGTAAATTAGCCATTTACTTTGGTGCCATCATTTTTAGGCTATAACTTCCAAAATAATGGTTTCCGCACAAAAATTCAAACAGTTTTGAAATCAGCGTTGAAAAACACGACTTTTAAAAAAATTTCGAAATTCGTGAAGGGCGAGGTAAAGTGCATTTGTTCCTTAACTAGCATAGTATTGATTGATATTTGATGTTTAACCTTAAATCAATTTTATAATCATTTTACAATCAAAGCAATAATTCTATATTACAGACAAATTGTATGTATAAACAAATAACTATCACAAGAAATGGTCCCAATACTTGAAAAAATAAAGAGACAATGGGTGCAGATATATCTGCATCCTTCACCCAAGTGAATATATGACAACATTGTACTATCCTAATATATAAAATGACAAGGAAATCAGCTGTCTATAGTGTACCAATGGAAAGGAAAACGCCGGCTATAGCGAACCCATGGCGTAAAAAATGAAGCACTGCTCCGTTTCCCCAGCCCGCCGGCCATGTCCCGTCGATTCCTTATAGCGCGACCAATCGCGTACCTTCGCAGTGGCGGCGGTCGGTTTTAAAACGTTTTTCGTTATCACCTCTTTTCCTATCATTTCGCCGATTTTCGGAAAATTAGCTGTTTTTACACGATATCTTTTCGCCCTTTTATATACTTAATTCGAAGCCACCGGTGTGCGGTTTATATTCGTGCAATGTCGATCAATAAATACACTCCGACAGGACTTTTTTGCCGATATTTTCCTTTTCTCCCACCGTTTCGTCTATTCGCACCCTTTTGTGCCCGAATCGAGTCTTTTTGAAGCCGTTTATATGCGCTTTTCCCCCAAAATCGGTTCGTTCGCCTCGCAATCGCGTTTGGAAATTACGCCGGCGACCGACCGGCCGCACGCGTATATATACATGTATATACGTGTATAATTTAATTTTTCCTTATGATTTAATAATTATTAACGGAAAACGCTTTCACACGCCCCGTTAAATATATAATATATGGGAGATGCGCGTATTACAAGCGAATTATATGCGATAACATCGATGTACATCGAATATATCGGTTTACGTCGCTCCGTAGTGGCGTAGTCGCACGGCTTAATTGTTAATGTTTTCACTGTCTTTCATATCTCAAACTGTGTCCGAGTAGGTTAGGCGTTAGGTAGGTAGCACTAGGTCCCGGGTTCGAATCCGTCGTACGCCGTCCGGGCGTTGAAACCGTTAATGCCATATGGTTTACACGGCCGCCCGAATCCCGACTTTTTTTGCATTTTTTTTCACGTTATTTTTCATATAAATTAAATAATAATATAATAATACAGGAACATATCGTACATTATTATTATTTAAAGTCATTATCATTTTATATCACACAATAAATAGGTACATATTATATTTGTTTTATTAGGAATTATTATAATTGCATATTTTTTAAAATTTCCATGATTGTTATATAAATATAGTTTGTATTTTATTTCGGTTTGCCTACCTAGGTGGCTAACTTGAAAGTTAATCTTGATTTTGACTTGAGAGTTGAGATGACTGACTTGCTAGACACTCCAACACGGTTTTTGACTTTACACTTTTTACATAAGAAAAGGCACCGGACATGCGAAGGCACATACCACTCTATGTGATATACCTACTATATAATAGGTGATAGACGGATTGCTCATTTTAGTTTCGTCTTAAACGGTGATGATTGACTTGATAGACACTTTAACAAATAACATGCAGGTTTTTGCAATTTTTTTTTAAATTAATATATATACACTATAAGTAGGTACATGTTTATATGTATTGGTTAATATAATAGTATGTATCTAACTATCTACCTATATGTTAATATTTTTTAGGAATTATAATGGCACATTTCTCAAAATGTTCATTGTTATATTATATCACACAATAAATACATATCATATTTGTTTGTATGTATATAGTTTGAATTTTTCGTAAATTATTTCGTAAGTTGTGTGATAGGGTTTTCACTTATAGCCGCTTGATGTCGGGTCTGCAATCCACCGCAGGTGGATTGCCTACCTGATTTGCTGTAGCACATGGTCCGCGATCCGACGAAGTCGGATGCCTACCTAAGTGGCTAACTTGAAAGTTAATAGATTTTGACTTGAGATGACTGACTTGCTAGAAACTCCAACACGGTTTTCGACTTTACACTTTTTACATAAGATAAAGCACCAGTCATGCTACGGCACATACCACTCTATGTGCAGGTATACTCTATATAGGTGATCCTGGAGATCGTATCAGGCCTATCCATTTACAACGTTTGTGACGGATTGCTAGACACTCAAACTTTTAACATTCCCGCCAAAGCGTCTAGCCTTATCTCCAATCCATATCACTAATCCTTATCACAAATCCTAAACTTTCATCTTACAACCTTTGCGACATTTATAATTCATTGTCTCCAAAATCGGTACCCACTCTCAGCGATTCCAACGGGCCCCGAGTTATACTTAGAGCTAGTATAAGATAATATGATAAAAAAACGGTTTACTTACTTCATAAAATCTGTCGTACATATATTATCAGAATTATTCTGAACACCTTTATTTTGTATAATAACATTTTCATCACTTATACCACTGCTAGAAATCTCGTTCTTTTGCTCTTCATCATGTTGTACCTCAAAGGCTCAAAAAAACTACAAAAAAATAAAATTATATTAATAAAATACTATAATAAGTCAACAATTATAAACATATTATGAAATATAGCTTATGGTAGGTATTATATTTTTTAGATAAATTGATCAACTTCGCTGACTGGTTTCTTCTATGCCGGGCCTCCATACCAATTAACCAAAAAAATAGTCCTTGAACAACAATAAAACAAACGACGTAACATTAAGCAATGATATATTGACTTGGATATATTAGATTAATAGAAATATGTATCAATATTAAATATAATCATTACATACTTGACTAAGACTGTGGAAGGTGGAAGTATTCTTGTAAATATATTTTTAATTACAGGTTGTCTAAATAACTGAAGTAGTAACCAGTAACCACGCTATTACGCTAATAACTAATAACTAAAGTAATAAGTAGGTAATCTGGTAATATCACATTATCATTTATCACATCAACAAAACATTAAAACAAAATAATATTCCAATTTATTACGTCTATAAATACCACGGACTAAGATAGATTCTATCATAGTCCGTGATAAATACCGTGCTTATCACCATAGAATACTAGTATCATTTAATCTATTCTGTGCTAGTATTCTATGTTATCACTAAGATAGTAATAATTGTTATCAAATGAATAACAACAACATAATATAATTTTAAAGTTCGGCGACTTTAGTTGAATCATTTGAGTCATTCGATTAGGTATTTGAAATTTGAACGGAAATAGTAAAGACAGACTACTATACATTCGTACAGTGTTGTATTCATACGTTTTAGTAAAAAGTTGCCATGCATAAGTGTATTCTTTTTAGTAAAACATCCAAAGTATCGCCTCGTCACATTACCTTAATTTTCATTTGTAAGTATTATTTTCTAGTTGTACTGATTATATTTCTTAATAATATGGTGCCAGGGCAGTGTAATTTGTTCACAAATATAGATTTCCAAAAAATGAAAATTGAAGGAAATACATTTTCAAATTAAATGATTACCCAATTTCTATCTGGAGCAGAATCTGCGGTAATCATTTCACAATCAGTAATTATAAACAAGGCTCAGTATATAGTAGATATTATTATGGCCAGAGGCTGTCACAAAAATAAACCAAACCGCATGTCTGTTTAGAGGAGTAAAATAAACAATATAAAATAATTTTTAATAATTTACAGCAACACTGGTACCACTCTGAGCATGACTAGTAAATCATCTAAGCGGTAAAATCTTTTAATATTGAATTATTTTAATAATAATTAGGTAGGTATTCAGATATTTTTTACAACTTTATATTTTCAGAAAATTACAACGATGAGTTTGAAGAAAATGAACAGACAAATAAAGGATTTGGAGACGTTACAGTCGATGATTTTAATTCACCCAGAAAGGCCTTAGAAACTTAATAATGTCTAATTCACATACACTTATATAAGTATATTACTCAAGTTCCGATTTTATATGTTTGCCAAAGCCATAAGTTACTTAGTGGTTTATCGTTTTTAGTTCATACAGTGGATTATACTTATTATGGTTTTCAAAACTGAAATATATGATATACCACATACAAGGAACTAGGAAGTCAAGCCAATGTGTTCACAATTTTCAGACGTTGACTATCTTGAAGATAATTATATACATACCATATTGGAGCGAGTTACGAAACTTAAAGGTGAGAATATTGTTAATAGGTGTATTTTTTAAAGCTATTTTACTGTACTATTTTACTAACTAACATACCCACCTGTTTACGGGACACACATTGTATAATATGTAATTGTGTGCTTGGACATAAATTTATATATTGAAAGGGCTCAGCCTGTTTAGTCAAAATAAATTAATAAATAAATAATTATATCATTCAGTATTAAAATATCCATAACTTGTTTTAAAAATAAAATACAAATAAATGCTTAGTGCTTCTCTATAAGGTACCTTGATAAATATCTTTGCTTTTAAGTTTGATTATAATATTATGTCATATAACTCTAATATTAAAGCTAACATTCCATAACTGGATCTGCTGTACTCACGCTTGCATGTTGCTCGTTATTCAAAGTGAGAAACAAATGGTCCACTGACTTATTTTTAACAAAGTTTTAATTTTTTAGGCAATACAATTTACCTGAGGAACAATCCAATTTCAATAACACAAAGGCCTCAACATATTTAAATTGCAAAGAAACACATAACTAGTTTAGACTTCAGTATATTTTCTGAATGGAAAATGAATCTAGTTTGATGACAGGTAAAAATTTAAAATTCCCAGGTGCTTTCAAATACATCGGAAAAAACATTTCTTTTTTTGCATTTTCTGTACACCATAAAATTTTTAAAACAATTTAACTCTTTTTGAGCTAACTATTAGGGATAAGACATTTTGGTGGAATTACATTGAAATTATTATTTTTCTTTATTTACTATAATTTTAACAAATCCCATACCTAATTGATAAAAACTATGATACTATATGGTTATCAACTACATTTTTGTTTATTTAGAAACAAAAAGTTATTTTAAAACTCGTCACTATTGATCTGATTGTTATGACAATTGGATCTGTAATTTGGGACATTGCGAGTAAGTGGCAAGTTGATACAAAATAAAGTTCTATTGAAGTGGGTGAACATTGTGAACATCTAAAATTTCATATAGGTACAAACTAATAAGTTGTACACACTACACACCTTAATTATTGGCATGGGGTAATATGAATTGTTTATTTTATATATAATATTACATTTATTTTTAACTAAATTTTCACAGTAAGTTGAGAAATACTTACTAGAGAATACAAATATATTAATTTATTATAAATGATTTATTCTTCAATTTACATGATTATAATATTAAGTAAATATAAGAAACTAATATCTAAAATAATGTATTATATTTTAGAAAATTGGGTTGTGAATATGGATCTATATTATTTTATACTACTAGTATTTTACTTCAACATATCCAAAGAGATTCAGCTTTAAATTATTTCTCACATAATATTATCATTGATGAAATACATGAACGTGACACCATTAGTGATTTTACATTAACTATTCTCAAGAGCATCATACCTGTTGTAATTATATGCATATTATGTTTATTACTATGCAGTATGCACAGTATTTTATTTAAATTGTACTAATTTTTTTTTGTATTGTAAATCCAGAGACCTGATTTTAAAGTTATATTAATGAGCGCAACATTAAATGCTGCAGCATTTTCCAAGTATTACAATGAACCAACACAAAGATCTCGCAAAATTAAACCTGGTGATCCATTCACTGAATTTGTAATTCCTTATGTAAAGTAAGTATGCATGTAAAAGATATATTAAGAAATATTTACTTACATATTGTTAACAAATAATCAATGTAATATTCAAATAACAAAATATTTTGTAGTGAAATAAAGAGATTGCAAAAATATGCTTTTGCAATATTGAATTGGTTGGAAAATCCAATGTCTAAAGATACAGATTAGGAATTGATTTTAGAACTCATATACCACATTTGTAACAATACAGATGATGATGCAATACTTGTGTTCCTTTTTGGATGGGATCAAATATATATGCCAGATTCGTTCTTGTCTCTTGGATGTAAGTTTGCTTCTACTACCTATATAATTTTTTATGTTCATAGATATCTTCTAAATTCTAATAACAATTTAATAATATAATATATTGTTTGAGCGTCATTAATATATACATTTGTTTAAAATTATATAATACATATTTTGACATGTTGGCTTATATTGGAGTTAATTTACCCATTATTAAACTTAACATAAATGTAACAATATTACTGTACTTATTATTGTATATTTTGTTATAATATTGTCATATGTTTTACTATTATATTGATTTTTATATTAACCTTATGGAAGTAGACTAAAAGATTAAAGAACACAAGCACAGTTTATTTTTATAGTCATTTTAAGTTCATTTTAGGATGAAATTCCATATTAAAAAACCTAGCATTTAGTTATTTTGTTGTGATTACATAATATTATTCGTGGGTACCTACTTGAAACTTCTAAAGTGTACTATTATGTATATATGATAGTATCACGGTTTTTTGTTGATGTATAACGCATTATCAGTACTTATTGGTATAAGTATTATTGGTATACTTATTGATACTTACATACCGTCTCCGCTCAGAATCGTTTTTCTTATACAATGATATTATATCATTGAATTCAAATCTAATACCATCGATTATACAGTGACCCACTTGTAACCTACTGTACAGCAGAGTACCTTTTTTGGCTTGTATTAATTTTTAAATAGTTAAACTATGCTTAAAAATTGTTTTGTTTTTGTATTCCTAGTTTACTTCAAGACTCTAGAGATTCACAAAATTATATTTCAAGTATTAATGAGTTACAAGATTGGATGGACTCTAAAAGTCACCTCAGAAAGTACATACCTACTCACATTTCTTATGGTTTAATTGATGAAAATTCAACAAACATGTCAAGGTAATGTTACACTACAGTAATAACTTATTTTAATTATTAAACATAGTTCCAATTTAAGCTAAAATAATTCTACCAGTGCCTCGCTATAATTTTTGCTATAAAATCTTAAATCATGTATTTTGTGTTTTTTGTTATGTTTTTATGAGTAGTATACTTCAATATGATAATGACAATATGAGATACACAAAATAAAAACATTTCTTAATATTAGTATCAGATAAATATATAATTATTGAAAGCCTGCATGTATTAATAACAAATTAATAACGGAGTAGGAACTAGAAATACCTTAATGTTTTATGTTTATACATTAAATGTACCAAATATAAAATACAAATTTTCACTGAACAATTTATTTTTGTATATTATGTTATAATATTGTACTATGTTTTACTATTTTATTAATTTTTATATTAACCTTATGGAAATAGACTAAAAGTGTATTGCATAAATGCAAACATGTTGCACAGAGTGCATGCTATACCTAAGAATACCCAAATTACATTTAAAAATCTATGTCTTTTAGTAATTATAATATAAGATAGTAAATACACCAAAATATAATTTAATAACAAAATTAAAATAATTTGTCATGTTTTAGATTAGTTGAATAATCATCTTCTGAAGAATCACAATCAGAAAAGACACCAATCAAAATGGATAAAAAGATTACCAGAAAAAACTAAGAAATCCCAAAAATTGGAAACAATCAATCAATAATGATTTGACTGAAAAAGGACTTGAACATGTATCTACTACAGTGTCAGCAGAAATGATAAAATTTTATTTATACTTAATTATAAATCCCTAATTACTTCAAAAAGTAAAAATAAATCAAAGGACAACATTTTACCAGTATAATTTCTACAAAACTGATACATTATTCATTAGAGTCTGCAAAAAAAATTTCTTAAACACATTATGTATTAGCCAAAAGGTTATTTATAATTGTCATTCATCAATGAACCCACTATCATTAACTCCGCCTGATGAAAAGTGAGACAAGAATACAACTAGTCATATTAAAGCAGAGGACAAACAATATGCCATAGACCATATATCTAGTTTCTCTACTGTTGAATCACATTATTGCCGACATGATACAAAAAAGCAATATTTAGATTCTGAGTTGCACATATCAAAAATGTACAATCTATATACAAATAAATGCTTTATAGATTAGAACCCTATAACGCCGGTAAAAGCTCACCGGAATAGATCATTATTTAATTGTAATTTCAACTATGGATTTTTCTTCCTAAAAATGATTTATGTGCTACATGTGAGGAATTTAAATTATCAAGTAATAAACAATGTCAGTATGAAGAACATATACTCAAAAAAGATACTATGAGAATGGAAAGACAAAATGGAGACTTTATGGAGATGAAGACAAAAATAGATGTGATCAAGAAAATGTAGTTGTTTGTTTTAACTTACAAAATGTAATCACACTTCCAAAAACAAATGCCGGCCCAGCGTTTTATAAAAAAAAATTAAATGTTTATAGCCTTACAGCTCATTTGTTTACTTCCAATACTATATTTTATGCTATTTGGAATGGAACAATTGTTGGTAGATCGGGTAATGACCTTGCAAGTGCGTTTATTAACATATTACAACATATTGTTGATTATAATATGGATATACTAAATATTGTTACATGGTCTGATAGCCGTGTGCCACAAAACTGAAATAAGATGATGTCAACGGCCATTATTGGGTTTATGTTGAAAAATCCCAAAACAAAATCAGTTACAATGAAGTATTCAGTTCCAGGCCACTCGTGCATCCAAGAAGTGGATAATGCATATTCACAGAATGAGAAACATATAAAAATAGATATTTGGTCACCATTGTCATTTGTTAGATCTTTAGTAAAATTCAACTCAAAAAAACCTTTTATTGTCTTACAGAAATACTAAATAAGTTTAAAGACTTTAATAAGGTGTCAAAACTACCTATATAACTTTAGCTTTTCCATTTTTTTAAATTTGTTATTTATGCTTTAATCAAGATTCACTTTCTGAAATTTTGTTTCCTAACCTAACCTAACAACTGAATAATTATACTGTAATTTTATGGTTTCAATAATTGAGGGTTAATCATTTTTATTTACAGAGCTGTAGTTATTTTATTGTTTGTGGTAAAGTGCAATTATATAAATTATGTTTCAAATTGTTTTTATCTTATTTATTTTGTTACCTATTGTCTACCATAATCTTATACTAAAATATACTAGATATGTTAGCAATACAAATGTATGTTGTTGCTTTGGCCGATGCTTTATACACAATTTTAGTCTTTCACACAAATGCATTTTTTTTTTAAGTTCAAAACATTTACTAGTAACCGAGTGAATAATTAAAAATATGAATAAGTACATAATTTTAAAGGATAATTATTTTTGGTTTCATTTTTTGTGAAAGGGTCAATGGAATTATAATATTAGATACAACTAAAGATCAAAATGTACTACATTTTCTCTTCAGACTTACTTATATAAGTAAATAATAGAATCATTATGTACAATCTATAAAATATTATAAATTAATAAATATTATACTAATCAGTGCTGTCGTCGGCGGTTCCGAGTTGCGTGCGAAAATCGTTTTCTGGGTCGAATTGCGTGCGTGGTTTTTTCATAACAGGGTTGAGTTGCGTGCGCGGTTTTTTTGTGACAGAGCAGAGTTGCGTGCGAGATACAGTGTTGATGCCGCACGGTGTGCCAGATTTATTTACACTAAATAATTAAAGAATACATTTACTCTTCGAATACAAATTATTAAAACAATATTAATTCAAGTAATAATACAATTAAATTATTAGGTATCTCGTAAAAACGATTATATTTAAATATTTTATATGAGTAGCAAAAAATGTAATTTAAAATTACAGTCAAAATATTATAAAAATAAGAAAAAATAAAATATAAATATTATAGAGAGTAAAACATAGCAGAGTAAAACATACTGTTTAGTTTCGAAAGGAATGACTCGCATGAATTAGTAGTGCACTGCAATGAGTTAGAAAATTCAGCCCATAATGACGGTGGAAATTTAGAATTTGGTAAAACATAATTTCTTTCGAAAAAATTACAAAAATCATGCAATTGCTGATTATTTGGTTTTATGGCCATGAGGTCTTCAGCAAAACATTTATGAACATCCTCAGGTTTTAAAAAAGATAATCCAAGAATAATTTATCAATTTATCATTTAAAAATTATCAGCTTATATCTTATTACCGAAAAGTCCCATTCCCTACATAGTACTACTAGTACATACTAGTATTTATAATCAATGATAATACCCATATATAGCTATTATATTAAATACAGATAAATGATTCTCCGGCCGATACATCCAGCTCGGTGAAAACCAGTTGTCTTTAAATAAAATATGCGCACGCAATTCAGCTCTGTCATGAAGAAACCACGCACGCAATTCGGCTGTGTCTCGAAAAAACCGCGCACGCAATTCGGTTGTTGTCAAACATGGTTCTTTTTTTCTGCACGCAATTCGGATGCAGCCGCTGTCGTATATAGTAAATAGTCGTCAAGAAATTATTATTTAATATATATGTAATAGAGGTGGGAACATTCTAAATTGTAAAATATTGACATAGGTCAGTGAAGCAATATGTGCTGAGACAGCAATAAGATTTTAATATATAACACCGCCGTATGGACAGGCACGAGAGAGTCCCGTTGTCGCTGAGTGATTCGGCGAGGACGTAGGTACGACGGTGGTACGTGTGAAACGTCGATCGTAGTACGGGCTAGACAATTTGAATTTGCTGAGTGTTTCATTTATGTTTGTTTTAATATAATAAAAGTGTTTCCGACCTAAAAACCCGAGTTGAGTATTATTTCAAAGTCTTCTTCGTTCTTACCTTTAATATTGGAACAGTGCTCTGGTTGTGGCGTCCTAATAGTCATTCCAATTTAGGAAACGGACGAAGAACTGACAAAACGCTACCATCGTTCCTCAAAGGTTAACAGTGCTAATCTGAATTTATTCTAGAGACAGTCATTAGCCTAGAGCGTACGAGGGTAAGGTACTAAGGTATAAAGTTGGTTCACCGCGTATTATCCAATACGGGTGATACCACAGAGTGGCGCCCAACGGGGTTACTTATCCACGGTCGGAGACATTTTTTGATTTTTTGTGCCCTGGTACCTCAACCTTGGCACGTTTTAATGTTTTGAAGTGTTTATGTACGAGAAGTACAACAATTTTTAGGTGTGGTCTGGGAGAGATTCCCTTGGCACACCAATTTTTTTGTACAAGTTTAGTACGACAATTGTGCACGTTTCGGGTAGTAAACCCGGAGCAAGTTTAGTGTTTTTTTTTAAATGTTAAAGTAAAATAATACTTTTTGTGTGTTTTGGGTGCAGTAGAAACCCAGAACGCAATTTTGTGTGTGTGTATACGAGTGAGTAACACATTCGCTTTCGATTTTTGTCTGACCGACAAGACAGCATTTTTGTGCCGCATGAGTGCAATTTTGCTAACCGTGCGTCTACACATATACGCCAAGTCGCCAAGGTGAGCAACGTTTTGTAATATACTTACATATTAATATTATGATTATAGATTAGATTTTTCTTAAAACAATTTAAATAGAATTTTAGTTCAATAATTTTTCAAAATTTTTTTCAATTTTAAATAACCGCAAAAATATTTTAATTTAAGTGATATATTTACGTATTAATATTAGGATTGTAGATTAGTTTCTTTTTTAAATTTAAATAGGATTTTTTCTCTCAATAATTTTTCAAAATGTTTATTCAATATTAAATAACCACGAAAATATTTTAATTTAAGTTTCAAACTCTTCAAAAATTAATTATTTAAGTGTTAAGCATAAATTAATTAAAGTAAATTTTATTATGATATGAATGACGAACACCTTATAGCTCCGGAAGGATTTAATGGAAGAGGAAAAATAACATGCTACAAATGCAATGGTAAAGGACACTATGCTAACGATTGCAATTTTTCAAAAAACGAATAGCACCCGAGCTAAGAGAAAAATCGGAATATCTAACTCGGGGAACAAATAATACTAATACCAAAACCGACACCTCAAAATTTAACAAAGAGAAGCAGATTGAGAAAAATAATTATATACATTTTGTAGAAAATTGGTACAAATCAACAAATTCAAATAAATTAATAACTAATGAAGTAAACAACGATGACGAAATATCTATAGAAAACATCGTAACAATAAGCAGTTTGAACCCATTAAATGAATTCCAAAAATTCCTACTCAGCAATAACGATAGAACCGATTTCCTATGCGATTACAGTGAACAGACGGTAAATATTTTTTCATTACCAAATACATAATATCGCAATCGGCCATTGCACAAGTCAATGCCTTACCATGTCGAAGGGGATCGCATTACAATTTAGAAATAAATTTAACAACGTTCAAAATTTAATAGACCAAGAAAAAAAACCGACCGAAATTGCTTATTTTAAAAACGGAAGACAATGGATTCTATACCTCATAACAAAAAATAAATATTACGACAAACCAGCATACACTAACATTTTTAGCACATTAACTAATACTAGGCAATTTTGTATGGAAAATAATATTACTACCTTAGCATCACCAACAATTTGCACTGGACAAGACAAAAAGGATTGGAACGTTATTTCTACCATGACTAAGTTTATTTTTCAAGACACGCAAATAAAAATTTTAATATGCCTACTGCCGAGCAACGACGCAATGAAAAACAAAATAAACATTATAAAAATAATGATTGCCAAACTACTAATATTATGATAGGTAAAAATTTTAATAACACGATCAGTGATAGTTTAAAGAACGAAATCGCACTAATAGCTGGCTCATTCATAAAAACGAAAGACGTACCCGGAGACGGTGATTGTGGTGCCCACGCACTACGAATATGCTTGAAACAACATGGTATATATAGAAAGACGGTAGAATTATTAAATATGCTCGGCATTCCTAATTGCAAATCTGGCTACTATTTTAAAAATGACGATCTAGCATTTATCTGTGACCAATTTAATTTAAACTTATATTTAATACACGAAGACTCCGAACATACAAATGCCACAATATACTGGAAATTAAATAGGAAAAGTATAGGGATATTCGAAAAAGATTATAATTGGACACCAGGAATTATCACAAAAATATATAAACCACGTCAATTCAATAACATAATAATAAACACAGTTTTTCCCGACTTTAATACTGTAGAAAAAAATGTAGACCATTTCTTATACGAATGTTTCGATCGCTTAAAATTATCACAACAAAACCCTATAGAAAAAAATAAAACCGGCAACAATTTTAAAACTCACAAATCAACAATATGGTACTCAAAATTTTGCCAAGACTGCGAATATTTGTCCACAACCAAGGATATACTAGACGACCATGATGATAAAGAAGAGTATTGGAGTGAGGGGGGAAACGTTATGTTTTGTGAAATACCTATGTGGAAACTACATAAGAGAATATCGGAATCGGCCCATACAAGAAGACGAGAAAGCCATAGAAACCAAAACCCAGCTAATTCAAAACAAAGACGAAATTAAAATCAAAAATCAAAATACAAGCGTAGATTCAGACACAGACCGGAAACAAAGAGTGCTATCCATACAAATAAAACTAGACGGCAACGAACAAAATGCAATAATAGACACAGGCTCAAATCTATCATGTATAGATTATTCCCTAGTAAAAAATAAATACAAGAAATTAAACCTAAAGAACAAATAAAAATAACAGGCGCAGATAATAATGAATTAATACAAAGAGGAACAACAGAAGTAACAATTACAATCAACACACTCAAATATAAAATCAAAGTATACGTCATTGAAGGACTAAGTTGTAATTAACCTACTATTAGGAAACGATTTCAATATTAAATACAACATAATAATCAATTTTAAAAATAAAAACATAAAAATCGAAAACAATTCTATAAAAATGGACGAAATATGGTACGAACACAATAGAAGTCATAACATAAATATTTTGATCGAAAGATTCGCACAGAGAACAAAAATTAAAAAACTACACAAAGCAATAAAAAAGGTGAAAGGACACATAAAAAAAATTGAAAACAGGGAACAACCCGAGAACAAACACCAACAACGAAGACATAAGAAAGTTACCGAAAACATTGATAAAAATCCAGGAGGGCTTCGAGAATCTTATACATTTTATCAAGTCCATTGAATAATTTTTCTAAATATTACTTTAATTAGTCGCGCAGAGTCGTCCTTAGTCGCGCAGAGTCGTCCTGAGTCGCGCAGAGTCGTTCAGTCGCGCCTCGCGCAGAGTCGTCCGCCCGAGAAGGACGTGTTCCGCTGAAGTCCACTCCCGAGCCGTCCAGTCCGGTCGATTCTTTATACCCAGTGTCACCAGTGCCGCCACCCGTATCCAAGTCGCCAGAGGTCTCCGCCGGCGCGCACCACTTTCCAGTCGGTAAGTGCGGTCCCCCACCGGACCAGCGCGCCTCGCCCGAGGTCCCCCTCTACGTCTTACGCTATGTCCTAACTGAATCCGTGAGTTGCGTGTGTTACGGGCGATGCGTGCACGCAAATAAAACCAACTGCTACAAAGTACGGACATGTCCTAACTGGCCGTAACATGCGTGCGATGCGTTTTAACGCACCGCACAAAATAGAGCATGTTCTATTTTCCAACGCAACGTTGTGCGGTCAAGACATACTGTCGATTATTTAGATTAATTTTTTTGTATTTCAAAAATGGATCTTCTTATTTCCGAAGTACAAAAAAGATCGGTACTTTGGAATAAATGGGATCCAAAATTTTAAGATCGGGTAGTGGCAGACAGGCATTGGGACTCTGTATCCAAAGAACTTGGAATGTCAAGTAAATTAATTTAAAATTATATACTGAATAATGAATAAAGTATAAACTAGCTAAAGAAATATATTATTATTACAATATTATTATTTATTATATGATATATTAATATTTTATGGAATAATAAAAAAATTAAATAATAATAGTAATAATATAATTAGTTCCTATGAGCAATACTTTCCTTAAAATTTAGCGAAAAAATCATTTTTATAATATAAAACAATATTTATCGGTTATTTATTTATTTATCACAATTTATTATTGGAAAAAAAAATGCTTAAATTACTTCTTATATTCTCTGCTGCTCTGGATGTTTTGTTATTTCTCACACTTACTGCTAAATCGCTGGATAAATTATTAATTTGGTTTGATATATCTGAGTCCATATAATTTGCTACTCCTTTTTTTTCCAAATCTATAATCACGTTGTGGCTGTGCAGCATACATATTGCTTTTACAATGTGATCAGCATTGTCTACCTTTGTCTCTATAGACTTCTGCAAAATTCTAAATTTTGCTGCTGCTATACCGAAAGCATATTCTATTGTCATTCGTGCTCTGGATAGTCTATAATTGAAGTAACTTTTATTTTCATCATTTAGTAACCTTCTTGGGTATGGTCGCATCATGTATGTTCTCAAAGGAAATGCTTCATCAGCAATGAAAGTATATGGACCAATTAAGTTCGAATTTGGTAGTTTTTTAGGATAAGGTAGCTTCAAAGTTTTATTTTCAAGACGTTTTAAAATATTTGAATTTGATAATATACCTCCATCGCTATCTTTTCCATAAGATCCGACGTCAATCATAATAAATTTATAATTTGCGTCTGCAACAGCCATCAAAACAATAAAGAAAAACTGTTTATAATTGAAGAACATACTACCGGATTTTTTTGGACATTTTATCCGAATATGTTTGCCGTCTACACTCCCAACACAATTTGGAAAATTCCAATTTTCATAAAATTCTTGTGCAATTTTTTCGAAATCAGCTATCGTAGGTGTGGGCATATGTTTTTCTTTCAGTATTTTCCAAATTGCTTTACAAATTTCGATAACAATTGAAGACACTGCTGTTTTTGAAATTCTAAAGGTTAAAGCAATTTGCCTAAAAGCTAAACCAGTAGCAAGGTATCTGTGGAAAAAAAATTTGGAATATATATTGTATTTAAAATTTTAAAAATTTAACTAGTGGTGTGTCACAGTATTTATATTTTATTTTTATATTTTTATATATTTATTTAAGTTTTATATTATGTACATTATTATATATAATATAAGCCTCAATTTTTATAACTATTGAAAGCAAAACTTATGGACTACCTTGTATTACATTTTCAATTCTATGAATAAAAAAAATGTATACATTTTGAACTACAAAATTATTTGCAAATATTCATGATTTTGACGAATTTTTTCAATATTTTAAAATAACTTCAATCTTCTTGATTTTATCATATTTCGTAAAAATTTTAACTTTCTACGCTTATAGAAAAAAATATAATCTATTTACGTGGAACCTTGTTTTAAATTTTCAACCCTTAGCTATAAAAGTTGATAAATTGAAACATTTTATCAATTTTTAACTACAAAATAATTATTAAATATTAAATTTGATAAATTTTGTCAAAATTCGAACTTTAAATGCTTATAAAAAAAAATTGTGCCTATGTATTTTTAATATTTTTCAACTGCTATTGTAACATTATATCAGGAGCCTTGCATTAAATTTTATGATAATATATATATGATAAGATTCAATGTTGTTCAAATAATTGGTACTTATATTGGTATATTAATTTTAATTCTAATAATTATTGGTTTACACATTTTGCACAATATTTAAATTTAATTTCCACAGAAGACGATGTTAAAAAAAAGTGGAGAAGTCTACGAGATCAATTTTTAAAAGAATTTAAAAAAATCCCTTCCAGTCGTTCTGTAAGCAGTCAAGAATATGCTGCGCTATATCAAGGCTGATGGAGCTATTTTCGTGCGATGTTATTTTTGAAGGACACAGTCACACCAAGAATAAGTGATGGAAATATATCCGATGTAGACGTAGATGAGGTTGAAGAAGACATCAATGAGGAACAAGACGAACTCGAGGACATTGACCAGTCATTAGAAGTAAATATTTCTACAAATGATTATAATATTTCATCACCCCCATCAACTTCATTTACGACAACTAAAAAAAAAAAAGAAGAGATCAAAAAAACAAGAAACGGGCAATACTTTTGAACAACAACTGATTGATCTTGAAACTCGAAAACTAGCTGCATTAACTGAATCACCCGCTCCAGATGACGAAGATATTCATTTTTTTAAATCCATTCTTCCGTATTTTAAAAAAATGAGCCCCAACCAAAAATTACGATTGAGAAACGAGATCCAAAATATTTTGATACGTGAAAGTGTACCACCACAGCAATACTTCGGCTCAACAAATTCACATAACCAAAATTACATTATTCCATCAGCCTCTACCGTACATCCAACATACACTTCCATACCACCAAATTTCCAGTATCCAGACGACACACATTCTAGTATTCAAAATTAAAATGTATTTTTATAATTTCTTATTTCAAAAGTTAAAAGTTTTTATTTTTTATTTAATCATTACAATATTAATTTAATACTGGTATTTAGTTATTTTTTATAATTTATTATTTTAAAAGTTAAAAGTTTTTATTTTTTATTTAATTAGTATAATGCTAATATAATACTGCTATACAGGAATCTAGTTTAGTTTAATTAAATTAGTTTTATATTTTAATATATTATGTTATTGTTAATATAATATCAAAACTATTAATCATTTTGATTTGTTATTTATTAAACTAATGTGCTTACCTTAAAGTAATAATCAGTCTCTCTTCCACAGAAATTGGTATTTTAAAATTGGTTGTTTTATGGTAACATTTATTTTCAATTTCCTCTTTTATGTAGTCGAAAGTACTTGTACTCATTCGTGTGTAAGAACAGTAGTGTTGGGAAAAATCCGGATTTACCGAAGTTCGAAAATCCGGATTCATGAAATTCGAAATCCGTAATCCGGATTCCGATAAAAATCCGGATTTCGGAATTCAAATTCGGATTTTGAAACATTGAATTAATATTTTTTTTATGGATTCCTTATATTAAAGCCTTGATAAACAGTTGGACCAAATTTACAAATGTATAGTGTATACTGGGTAGTGAATATTTACTATTTAGTATTATTCATTTCAGTTGTACTTATCCTACAGAATAATTCAATCTAGGGCTGTATCATATAAAGACATTTTTTATTTTTTAATAACTAAAACTTAATACTGTTCACAAAGTGAAGTGCAAAAATATGTATCTGTTTTACAATTTTAAAGTTCAAATATTTTTAGATTCTGAGTGGAACGATGAATGTTTTTTATTTAAAATAGAAAATGTTCGTTTTTTATATTAGAATTGATAACGAAAAATTTTTATTTTCTGCTTTAGAATACAGAAATCCACAATGTGAAACCCAAATATTCGGATTTTACAACTTAAAATCCAAAATCCGAAATCCGGATTTTTCGGATTTTCGGAGAATCCGGATTTATTTCACACCACTAAAGAACAGAATAAATTATCATCAGCTCGAAGCTCTGAATACAAATGATGAAATTCGCCAAAATCAAACCTATCTTTATAAATTTGATGCAGCGGATTACGTTTGCGTTTTTTTTTCAAAATAAAAAGTTTAACCGCCAAACTTTCGGATAGTACAATTTTACGTTGTTCGGTGGTTAAGAGGACGCTATACCCGCATGTGTTGTCTCCGTCTTACAAATGTACAACATATCAAAAACTATTTTGCGCGGGAAAGAACCGAGAAGGCTACAGTCATAACTAAGAAACGAAATTTTCACCACATAAAAAGGAGAACTATGGCTGTGCAACGTTGTTTTTATTTTTTTGATATCACTTATATGAAAAAAGTTCTTACTGTTTAAAAAACCGTTATTGTTTGTGTTTTTCAAACTTGAAAAACTTTTTTCATATAAATGATATCAAAAAAATAAAAACAACGTTGCACAGCCAAAGTTCTTCTTTTTATGTTGTGAAAATATCGTTTCTTAGTTATGATTGTAGCCTTCTCGGTTCTTTTTCCCGCAAAACAGTTGTTTGCAATGTTGTGCATTTGTAAGACGGGACAACGCATGCGGGTATAGCGTCCTCTTAACGACATGTTAACAACAGAAAATAAAATGTACAACTGCCTACAACTGCCTACAACTTCACAAGTCACAACCTCCTGCACGTTGCACGTGAGAATTCATCGACGTCAATTTTGCCAACAATATGTTGCGTTGCGTGCGTTGCGTTGCGGGCGAACGTATAAACGCAACGCACGGATTCAGTTAGGACATAGCGTTACGGTTTTCCGGCCGTAGCTCCGAAACGGCTGCTCGTAGAGCTCCGTGAGGAAAATTTTGCCCCCTCGACGATACCCTAGCAGTTCTCGAGGATGCCGATAATACCCCGCAAGCGCGGACCCCCTATCCCCCCCAGGGGAGGAGTTAGGGTCCCCCGATAGGGACAGTGCGTCCAGATAGGGACAGTAAATCCGCACCGCCACCCCGATAGGGACAGTGCGGATAAGTCAAGACCGCATCCGCTAGTGCGCCCGCATAGCCGCCGCGGTTAGGGACAGCGCCCATCCCAGCCCAGGGGCCAGGACCCCGGCTCACGATGAGCATCCCCCCTAACGATGCGATGGACATGACCTCACAGCCCCTCGCCCAGCTGTGCCAAGAGACTTCCGCGGCCGGTGCCAGCTCAGGACCTCAACCCGATCCTAAGAGGCAGAAAACTCAGGAGGAAGCTGCTCGATCCGCACTGGAAAAACATGTCGCAGAGATCGAGGAGACGATCAAGATCGCCATAATCTCTATGAATGAAGAAACGGCTCGTCTAGCCAGGTGCACGAGGACAGCGAATGACTCGGGCAACAAAGAAGCCATAAGACATTTGTATGTAGAAACATCATTAAAAATGAGGGCATTTTTTTTCAAAAAACAATGGGAACTGTCATAGTAAATAGTCGTCAAGAAATTATTATTTAATATATATGTAATAGAGGTGGGAACATTCTAAATTGTAAAATATTGACATAGGTCAGTGAAGCAATATGTGCTGAGACAGCAATAAGATTTTAATATAAAACACCACCGTACGGACAGGCACGAGAGAGTCCCGTTGTCGCTGAGTGATTCGGCGAGGACGTAGGTACGACGGTGGTACGTGTGAAACGTCGATCGTAGTACGGGCTAGACAATTTGAATTTGCTGAGTGTTTCATTTATGTTTGTTTTAATATAATAAAAGTGTTTCCGACCTAAAAACCCGAGTTGAGTATTATTTCAAAGTCTTCTTCGTTCATACCTTTAATATTGGAACAGTGCTCAGACCCACACACCTATAGTCAATGAGATTTATTACAAACTGAACAGTGCTCTGGTTGTGGGGTCCTAATAGTCATTCCAATTTAGGAAACGGACGAAGAACTGACAAAACGCTACCATCGTACCTCAAAGGTTAACAGTGCTAATCTGAATTTATTCTAGAGACGGTCATTAGCCTAAAAGCGTACGAGGGTAAGGTATAAAGTTGGTTTTATCCGATACGGGTGATACCACAGTACCGAATAATTATTAATAATTATTAATTGCATTTATTTTATTCATACCTATTCCACAGAATTTTACGATCGAGATACAGGTTTCGATGTTTCATAATTATTATTACATTGTTTTGTGTTAGAAGGTTGGTAGCAATGAGAAACCATTATTCTGAAAAGGATTCAACTAACAATAATACAAATAACAGTTAAGAATGAAAAAGTTCTAATTGAATGTATTTTTTTTTATTTTAGGATAAAAAGGTTCTAATTGTAGAAACAATTTATAATTTTAGTTTTATTAATTTTAATACCAACCAATACAGCAAATTATTATTAATTATTAAAATGATGTGAATTAAACTATACAAGTTGCTACATGTCTTAGAACTTTAATTTTAACAAAATGTTTTTCTAGGAATAAGATATTTTAACTCAAACCTTAAAATTGCTCTCCTGGACAATTTCATGAAAACGATTGAGAACTTTTTCATTCTAGACCCATGAAGTTACAACGAATTGAGAACGATATTGCAAAAATTAATTGCCGGAAATCATTAGTTTTTAATTGAAAATGAAAGGGGAGTCTATTTTAAAAAAATTATATACTAGATATGTTAGCAATACATTTTGGGGCTTACAAAATTTACTATTTACACTTAAATTAAATATTTATTGCCATGGACAATATGTTAACTGGGTGAGGTAGAAGAATGTATACGTTTAATCCCAAAAGCGCAATGTATAAAATACTCGAGACCACACAGCCCAAAGGCTGTCTTCGTTTCACCACGCCAAGTAATATATTATGCAAAACCCAAATTTACGTATGGTTTTTGCGTATACTATACGCCGGATATCACCTTAGGTTTGCGCGAAGTATTTAAAACAATATACTTAATATAAAATATTATTAATCTTTATATTTTATATACCTACCTACATTAGCCACCTCATATATTTTATTAGTTTACATAAGTACAATAAACTTAAGAAAAACAATATGATTACATAGATATAGGGTATAATATATAATATTATAATGTATGGAGAACGAAGGTTTATTTCGACTACCTACTTATCGTGTACACATCAACAGAACAAAAAAATTATAAAAAAAATTAAGAAATTAAAAACACATCATGGTAAAATCAAAACTATATAGGTACCCGATACAATTAAAATTAACATAATATTAAATAATAATTAATAATTTTGTGATCGGCAGTATATACGTATAAAATGTTAGACTTGGAATTTTACAAATCTAGTTGCCAGTTGGTATATAGTAGGTACTGTATATCTTTATGTTAACTCTAAAATCCAGTAATCACATTTTCATTTAATGATTCATAAAATATTTACAATATGCTTTTATAAAAATATACTTGTACTACTGATATCTATATTCACCATCTTAATCAATAATTAAAAAAATAAACAAAAATAATAATATAAATATTATATCATATTACTATATTTCAAATTCAAAATTATAAGCATAGATAAGTATATATTATAATAGTATGATTATAAGCTATTTTGATTATTGTCATATAAAATTCGATGAACAAATATTGTTCCTTAATACGGAACTCTTTGATATATAAAAAAATTCATTATATTATATCCGTGGATTCACCATATTGACGTACCTCCTATAATATCTATCATTTATAGTCTATGGCAAATCTCAAATTCGTTTCAGAAGACACAGTCGATTAAAATTTCTAAAATTTCATTAAGCAAAGCAGATATGAGCAAAAAACTCACTGCGTTCCGTTTAATTTTATTTTTCATAAATCACAATATTTTAATAGTTGTGTATTCTGGAGCGTTTCCTCGTCGGCCTCGCAGCTAGTGAACGTCACGGATTCCGCCGAAAGAGTCGATGTTTCAGCGTAAGTTTGTTTTCATATTATTTTGGGATTTACTTTTTTGACTTAAAATAAATATTTATTGCCAAGGACAATCTGTTGACTGAGTGCGGCGTAGAAGCATAAATGTTTACTCCCCAAATCGAAATGTATATTATTATAATATCCTCGAGTCCCGCGAACAGTCCTAAGCCAAGCTTATTACATACCTTATTTTTGCATATTGTACTACATATAATCCTGGAAACACCTTAGGTTTGCTCGAAGTATTTAAAACAATGTTATATTATTAAACATTATATTTTATATACATTATACATTTATACACCTCATATATTTTATTTGTTTATTTACAATTTACACGTATTTTAGTGTCGTTATTATACCCTATAGGTAATAAATATTTTGCAATTATAATATATTTTACCATAATTATTATTCTTGATCCCTAATTATATAATATGATAATATACACTTTAAATTTGAATAATATAAATTTGTTGTTATCAAGATTCACAGTATTACGTACATAAGTCCTAGGTACTCTTTTTTGGACGTTTTCAAAACGGATTATGATTAAAAAAGTTACACAGTTGACGTACCATTCGCTAGATGAACCCGTATGATCTAAATTAGGAATTTTTTATGTTTTTTTTTAGTTTTTTCATAAAACATATGCAATATAATATACTTATATAATCTTTATACATTTTATATAGCTCATACAATTAATAAATATTCATAGTTCATTCATATGTGGATGTATATAGTATATACTTCATAAATATTTTACGATTTAAAACGTGTAATTAATTTAATTATGCAATCATGTATAAGTTTTAATGTATATAATATGTGATATGTGTAGCAGGGTCGCCGGCGCAAGGGGAAATGCATTTTAAAAATTAAAAACATAATATAACGTAATGTTGTAGTAGAAGCTGGAAACTGTAGTACCTATATTCTAATTTATAATCCAATCAATGTAATAACTATTAAATGCAATTAAGAATAATTAAAAAATAATTTGTGAAAGGAACACGATTATTACTGCTACTATAAAAGTCTTAATTATTATTCACAAAAAAATACTAATAGTGGATATTTTAAATTTTAATAGATTTTAACTATTAACATAAATTGTAAATAGTTTTTGATCGATTAATATTATATTATGTAATAGTACCTACTATGAAATGATTATTTTTGAAAAACAATTAAATGCAGGGATTCCCATGAATTCATCTTACACTAGCCTAAAAATATCAGAAATACATTTATTATGCCTACACAAAACACTTACCTACACCTACCAAAATTGAATTTTTCACAAAATTTGTTATTTTAATGATAAATGACAATTTTAGTTCTCTATTATGGTAAAAGTATTTATACAAATATACAATTATTACTCGAAAATACGTTTTCCTATATTATTATTTCCTAAATACAAAGAAACTTTACTTAAAAATAAACAATATGATCATTGATTACGTACAGAGTACCTATAATATATTATGCATGGAGAACGAAGGTTTATTTTGACTACCTACTTATCGTGTACACATCAAACACAAAAAATAAATAATAACAAAAAAATAAGAAATTAAATACACATCATAGTAAAATCAAAATATTCATCCCTCTGCTCAGAATCTAAAATATAAATTATAGGTACTCGATACAATTAAATCAACATAATTTTGTGATCAGCAGTATATGTATATGTAGAAAATGTTTGACTTGGAATTTTATAAATCTAGTTGGTATTATGGTAGGTACTGTAAATTTGATGTACTTAGGTACTGTATATCTTTATGTTAACTCTAAAATCCAGGAATCACATTTTTATTTAATGATTTTTAAAATACAATATGCTTTTATAAAAATATGCGTGTACTTCTGATATCTATCCAACATATTAATAAATAATTAAATTAATAAACGAAAATAATCAATCAAATAATATATCATAATTGATATTATTATAATTCAAATTTAAAATTATAAACTATTTTGATTTTTATCATACAAAATTTCAACAAACAAATATTGTTCCTTAACATGGAAGTCTTTGATATAAAAAGTTGCATTATATGATATCCGTGGATTCATAATATTGATGTACCTAGTATAATATCTATCATTTATATTCCATGGCAAATCTCAGTCATTGCAGAAGACACAGTCGTCATTAAAAATTCCAAAATTTTAATAAGCAAAGCAGATATGAGCGAAAAACTTACTGCGTTCCGATTATTTTATTTTTTATAAATCACAATATTTTAAGTTCTGTATTCTGGTGCGTGTTTCCTCGTCGGTATCGCAGTGAACACCCGTCACGGATTCCGCCGGAAGAGTCGATGTTTAAAGTAAATTTGTTTTCATATTCTTTTGGGGCTTGAATTTACTTTTAAGAATTAAAATAAATATCCAATGTCACGAAAAATGGGTTTTTCAAGTGTTGTAAACGCATATTTTAGTTCCGAACATTAAATGTATAAAATACGCGAGATACAAACGTCCTCGTCGATAATAGTCATAAGATACAATTTTAATTTATAACTGGTCATTTTTTTTTCAAATCCAACGTTATAAGTTATGGGTAATTATTAACTTAGTGTAACATACTCAACTTCTATTGCTCACTTAATATCTATATCATAGGAATTAGGGACGTATAACCATGTAATACTAATATAATTATTAATAATAATAAATTCATTTATAAATTATAAAAATACAATCGAACAAACGAAAAACGATTCTGAGCAAAGACAGTTATAAATAATATTGTGATTAAATAGTAATTTATTTTACTATTATGCATTAGTAAAACAGTAGGTTAAAGCGGTTTGTGCCCAAACAGTTACATTTGAAAGTGTCATCGTGTATATAAATTACAATGATATACTCTAAAAGTTTCATAAATCCACGAATAATTACAATTTTTTAATTGCAATAAAATATCTAAAATCGCTATTCTTTGTTTTAATAAGTAATTTCTTAAAAATTTGAACTTATAATGTCCGTACAATTTAACTGTGTTTTTAAATTGATTATTTAGATATTTTGGTTACAGTATGAACTATTTATGAGATCTCTTGTTTTAAATTCTCAATCCTTAGCAATGAAAGTATAGACATTAAACAGGTAAACAAAGACATTTTTGTATGAATATCTTACAACAAAATATTTTGCAAATTGACTAGATTATGATACATTTTGTAGAAATGCCTATAAAAAAAAACCTGCCTATTTATTTCTAATTTTTTTTAACTGATATTATATCAACTTACGAGGAACTTAAAATAATGTTTAAGCTTTCTGACCCAACGAATACAATTTTATTGATATTTATAGAATACAGAACTAAAAACATTTCATAATTCAAATGTCTATAAATCACTGAAAACGAGTCGAAATATTTTGAACATTTAATAATGTAGGTATAGAAAATGATAGTTTAAACATTCGATGGACATTTTAAATATCGACGGTTAATAGTTGTTGAATAACAACAAAATAAAAAAATGGTTTTACGAGAATCATATACACATCATTGTAAAATCAAAACATTCATTGCTCCCGTAGTCGGCTCTAAAAAACACATAATAGTTAAGTAGGTATAAATGTATAATACAGATTAAACACTATACATATTAAAAATAATAACTGTAACGCTTAGGTCATAAGAATATTGTTGAACATTTTACTGCAAGCTGTGTGTTATTTCAGAAATGGTATTTAATTCATCAGTGAAGATTTGTCAACTGGAGAATAATATATCAAAAGCAAACTGAAATGTGTGAACGTTGCTAAAACTAAGTTTTATAGCAGATTTTGATTCGGACACGGGGTATGTATTTTCTTCTTTTTCAGTAGGTTTCTTTTTATTATAGTTAATCGATCAGGGTTGTATTGCCCGAAACTTTTCAACTATTTGTATTGTTACCTACTATACTGGTATAACACTATTCTGGCTATCAATAAAGTCGTGATAAAAACTAGGAAATTGGTCAGGTATGATCTTTTTTGGTATGTAAGTACTAATTCTTTTGAGTAGATAATTCGTTCAATTATTTAAATATTTTCACCGATAATCAAGTACGTTGACTTGTAGGTAACTAGAGACTGAGTGAATAGGAATTAGGAAGTGTATGATGTGGCGAAGATAAGGAAAGAGGTCATTATGATTAGGTAGTGTAGGAGTGACATATATATTTAAGTGAAAACAAGAGAGACTAGGTTGAGGTGGTTCGGTCACTGTAGTGAGAGAAGCTAACGGAAGTAGGTAAATGTAGGGGGAAAGTGAGAGGCGAGAAGACTGAAGAAGTGATGGGTAGATAGAATACCGATGATAGTATGGAGGTGCTGGAAAAGCGGGTGGCTGAACGTGTATAGTTGTGTGAGAAGGGGGAAGAAAAAGTGTGAAGGTAGAATAGTTAGGTTGACAATACCGAATACGTAGGAAAGGATCTCGAATTGCAAAGGCCACTCGACTCTTTGGCTGAAACTACCGGCGGTAGGTTTACAACCTAGACTTATGGGATAGAATAAAAAGATCGGTTGGTTGCCGGTTGGGATGTCAGTGCACTATTTGTTTCCATCTTTGACCCACGCGAAGTAACATCATAGGCGCTATTGGGGGATGGGGGGTTGTCTAGGGGGCGGGCTTATAGCCTAATAAAAAAATTATGCAGATCTGTATTGATTTCATGAAGTAGCCAACGCGTACTACATATCGAAGTACGTTGGCTACTTTATGGCATTTTAATTATTATAATATAAGTTATGACTTATAAGCGTGTAAATAATTAAAATTTAAAATGCTTATAAATAATTAAACTAATTCAAAGACACACAAAAAAAATAATATTTAATGTCTACTAAAAAAATTACAATATATATATATCTTAATAATTAATAAACAGTTGGGCAACTATTGCTTAAATGGAGGCTGTAGTCATCACCAGCTGATATTAAACGAAAAGTAAGGCGTGAGGGCGTTACCCCCACACCACTATAAAAATATTAATTTGAAAATATAAAAACTATAAAAAAAAAGAAATTTCTTATTTTCAAGTTTAATTCTTCACAATAATATACTGTCTATACCTAATTAAAAAACAAAAATTAAGAGTTACAGTTGAATTTTGAAAAAGTTTATTAATATATTACGAAACAATTGAATAATTTATTTTTTTTTTTGGAGGGGGGGAATTACAAGTTTTCGGGGGTTGCGCTTATGATTGTGCGTGGGTCAGAGATGGAAATAAATAGTGCACTAAAAATATGACGTCCTCTTAAGTGTTATCAAGTTAAGGGGGGGGGGGGGTCACACTACACCGTGTCGTGTAAAATAATCACGGTTACCACAGTTACCAAACGATACACACATATTCAACTATGCGGTATCGTCTGGTAACTGTGGTGACCGTGATTATTTTACACGACACGGTGTAGTGTGAACCCTCCTTAGGGGGGTTGGAAGCTGTTAATTGTTGATATTTAACATTAACTGTGGTAGTGGTATGATTGGAAGTTAAAGTAATAAGCAGGGCTGTGAATTGAATGCACTAAAAAAATTTTAAATATGCACTAAAATTATTCGATAAAATGCTCTATAAAAAAAGCCATTATTAAAAATCATTGAAATTAATAAATACAAATTATAAATGGTTTACAAAAAAAAATTCTTTATTCACATACTAGCTAAGTATCATTATTTTTCTAATTTGTAAAAAATTATGAATGTATATTGTAGCCAATTTAGACCTGATTTACAGATAAATACAATTTTTTTTTAAGAAAATAATCATAAATAAAAAACATCATAAAAACTTGCAACTATAAAAATGCCTTAACCCAAAATATAGACATGGGATTTTGTATTTGTACAAAAAAAATAAATGTTTAATTTAAATACTAGTTAGGTGGCCAAGAAAACATGTAATTACTTACCTAACCCATTAAATTATATGCTAAATACGATTTCGTATTTAAACTATAAATAAACCAAAACAAATTTTGGCCGTATCCATTATCTTACAGTTTTTATACTGTGTATCAAACAAATATGCAAATGCATTTAATTCACAGCCCTGGTAATAAGTAATGATTTATCAGCTGTATAGGCGAAACTGTTGTGCAGTGAGACTAGTATTGGTAACGGACAACAGTGTTGCAATAATACTGATCTCCCAAAAATACATACAAATACTTCAAATAAATCATTAAGCAAACTCTATTAAATATTAATTTATGAAAAACTATAGGTAGTTATTACAAAGCATTATTATTATAAATGAAACAAAACTATGAACTATAATGGACTGTATCTTAGTGTATCCCATGTCTCGCTGTACATATATAGATACTTCTATATTTTTAGCTAAATAATTTCTGTTAAAATAAAGGAAAATGTATTAAGTACTGTTCCTATAATTTCCAAATTTGAGTTTTTACTTTTAATATCTTTATAAAAAAATATCATAGAAGGTTATAAGTACAATTATTTCATATGTTATAGGTACTTACATTTTCGGGGTTTGATTTAACTAATATCTACATTCTAAATGCAATGAACCTTGCAAAAATGTTATTCTACTACTCTGCTCATATAAGCTTTAAAATTTAAATAGTTAGCAAAAAAACTACTTGTAAGATATTTAATTTATATAGATATAAATACTCCACCAAATTAAAAAATAATTTACTTTTCATAAATATGATTGACGGATTTCGCTCATTCACAATAAAAAAAATATAAATAATTTTTTTTTTTACCTATAATAGTTTTAAAATTTTTTTCTAATTTGACTTTGATAATACTATAGTGAGTGTAAAATAAAAATCTATATTGAAATTAATGTACAATAGTCGTATATTGCAATACATGTTCAAATGCATAGAATATTATAACAAATGTTTAAATGTACACAGCAGACCACATATTTATTGGCTGCACAATATTCTGTACTTCACACAGTCTCTCTTTAAAATAATCCCGTCTACAAAATATAAATCATTTGTAAATCTAAAGACTTAATTGAGTACCTAATAGATAATTGTTCTAAAAGAGCGACGTGCCCTGTCGCCAGCTCAGTAAATCTAAAGACTTAATTGAGTACCTAATAGATAATTGTTCTAAAAGAGCGACGTGCCCTGTCGCCAGCTCAGTAAATCTAAAGACTTAATTGAGTACCTACCTAATAGATAATTGTTCTAAAAGAGCGACGTGCCCTGTCGCCATCACATTCTTTGGCTTAGTGTGAATATCTGGACATTACAATTGCGGAAAGGTGTTAAGTGTACGTATCGGCCGCTGTTGCTAGATCCCGGATGGGTGACCACCTGGCATTTTTAGCAACAAATAGTTGCCACACATACTAACGTGTTTTAACCAACCGTTACTACTCACTACAAACAACCTGCAAGCAAAAAAACCAGCTAATGGTCAAAGTTGCTGGGCTCAAGCTCAAGCTCAAAAAAAAAAAAAATCATTAAAAAAAAAAACTTATTACGAAATGTACAATACTAATAAGTTATGCAGGGTCGTCTGATTAGGTTAGTTCAAAAATAGTATTCATATCATTTCTTTTTTCAAAAGTATAAAAGAGAGACTGTCGTGACTTGAGTTACAATTCTGTCTTAAATTTACTTTTTATATAGAGAAAACTTAAAGGTGGCTGGCATATTAATATCAGAGTATTTAAGGATACATAATTTTAAAAAAAGAATTATAATAATATACAATATATTATGTTGTTAAAAAAAATATTATAAAATAATAATACTAGGTAATAATAATAATAGATTTAAATAACATTATACAAAGATAATTTGATATGTATCCATAAAAATGTAAATGACTCGTGGCTTCAAGTTGTTTACACGAGCAAGTGAGCTAGGTATGGCTCCATCCATAATATTTGGTATAAGCTTAAGGTGTCAAAAATCAAAGGAAAAACTTGATAATCAAACACTTAAGTTCGGCAACCGAATCAAGGTCTTTTTATTCAAAGTGTCCTAATAAGTCATAAGAGGGTTAATTAGGTAAACCTATTATGGTTAGTGGATCCAATGGTGATGATAGACGACTATCATCACTGGTCGTGAGCTTTGCAATGATCTTTTCCTACTAACTATCAAGGTATTCGATATTGTAAACATAACAATGAAAGAAAATATTTAAATAATGGTTATTTTAGGTTAGGTTAGGATAGGAGAGGAAATTAGACGTTAACTAATTATCATAGTTTTTAACACGGTCTTAAAGACTGCCAGCTAGAGTTGTACCAGTATAATTAAAAACTTAAATACAGCCAACTTTAATTAATGATTTTTTTTACCACAACGAACTAATAATAATATGTATTTTAAAATATAATAAAATATAATTTTATTAGGTTTTTATAAGATTTTAAATACTTATTAGTTTTTAAATATAAAAAGTATAACTTAATATTATTTTAATTTAAACATTATTTTGCATCCTTAATAAATTACATTCATTTTTATGCATTTTCTAATACATATTCTACAGTGATACACCTCTGATCATAATAACTTTTCGTTTATTATAATGTAAGCAATACCTAGTTTTTGGGTTGTAGTTAAAATGTACCTTCCAGCGTATTCTTCTATATCTTTTTGTACAAACGTTTTTAAACGAGCAATTGAATCATTGATATGTTTTCTGATTGTATAATTAAATTAAATTTTTTTTTGGTTTTCTAAAATGCAATTGCCTGCGGGCGCCAACCCTCCCCTTCTAATTTTTTTTTTAGGAATTTTACTCTAGTAGAATTTTTTGGAAAGACATGTTTATTGATTACTTTCAGGTGCCCTTTGTATTATCATTCTTTAATGAGCTTATCTTCGTCAGTTGTTTTTCTGTTTATGAATCAGAAGATTGTAGTTTGAACTCATTGATATGTGTTCTGATTGTATAATTTTTTTAAAATTTTTTTTGGGTTTTCTAAAATGCATTTGCCTGCGGGCGCCAACGCTCCCCTTCAATTTTTTTTTAGAAATTTGACTCTAGTTGAATTTTTTGCACAGACTTGTTTATTGATTACCTGCAGGTTCAATCTGTGTTATCATTTTTAATGAGCTAATCATCGTCAGTTGTTTTTCTGTTTAAGATTCTGGACATTTTATTTTGAACTCTTTAATGTGTTTGCCTACTGTTTAATTTTTTCTACATTTTTTTTTGGTTTTCTAAAATGCAATTGCCTGCGGGCGCCAACCCTCCCCTTCAATTTTTTTTTAGGAATTTGACTCTTGTAGAATTTTTTGGAAAGACATGTTTATTGATTACCTCCAGGTGCCCTTTGTATTATCATTCTTTAATGAGCTTATCTTCGTCAGTTGTTTTTCTGTTTATGAATCAGAAGATTGTAGTTTGAACTCATTGATATGTGTTCTGATTGTATAATTTTTTTAAAATTTTTTTTGGGTTTTCTAAAATGCAATTGCCTGCGGGCGCCAACACTCCCCTTCAATTTTTTTTTTTTAGGGATTTGACTCTAGTTGAATTTTTTGCACAGACTTGTTTATTGATTACCTGCAGGTTCAATCTTTGTTATCATTTTTAATGAGCTAATCATCGTCAGTTATTTTTCTGTTTAAGATTCTGGACATTTTATTTTGAACTCTTTAATGTGTTTGCCTACTGTATAATTTTTTCTAATTTTTTTTTTTGGTTTTCTAAAATGCATTTGCCTGCGGGCGCCAACGCTCCCCTTCAATTTTTTTTTAGAAATTTGACTCTAGTTGAATTTTTTGCACAGACTTGTTTATTGATTACCTGCAGGTTCAATCTGTGTTATCATTTTTAATGAGCTAATCATCGTCAGTTGTTTTTCTGTTTAAGATTCTGGACATTTTATTTTGAACTCTTTAATGTGTTTGCCTACTGTTTAATTTTTTCTACATTTTTTTTTGGTTTTCTAAAATGCAATTGCCTGCGGGCGCCAACCCTCCCCTTCAATTTTTTTTTAGGAATTTGTCTCTTGTAGAATGTTTTGGAAAGACATGTTTATTGATTACCTTCAGGTGCCCTTTGTATTATCATTGTTTAATGAGCTTATCTTCGTCAGTTGTTTTTCTGTTTATGAATCAGAAGATTGTAGTTTGAACTCATTGATATGTGTTCTGATTGTATAATTTTTTTAAAATTTTTTTTGGGTTTTCTAAAATGCAATTGCCTGCGGGCGCCAACACTCCCCTTCAATTTTTTTTTTTTAGGGATTTGACTCTAGTTGAATTTTTTGCACAGACTTGTTTATTGATTACCTGCAGGTTCAATCTGTGTTATCATTTTTAATGAGCTAATCATCGTCAGTTGTTTTTCTGTTTAAGATTCTGGACATTTTATTTTGAACTCTTTAATGTGTTTGCCTACTGTTTAATTTTTTCTACATTTTTTTTTGGTTTTCTAAAATGCAATTGCCTGCGGGCGCCAACCCTCCCCTTCAATTTTTTTTTAGGAATTTGTCTCTTGTAGAATGTTTTGGAAAGACATGTTTATTGATTACCTTCAGGTGCCCTTTGTATTATCATTGTTTAATGAGCTTATCTTCGTCAGTTGTTTTTCTGTTTATGAATCAGAAGATTGTAGTTTGAACTCATTGATATGTGTTCTGATTGTATAATTTTTTTAAAATTTTTTTTGGGTTTTCTAAAATGCAATTGCCTGCGGGCGCCAACACTCCCCTTCAATTTTTTTTTTTTAGGGATTTGACTCTAGTTGAATTTTTTGCACAGACTTGTTTATTGATTACCTGCAGGTTCAATCTTTGTTATCATTTTTAATGAGCTAATCATCGTCAGTTATTTTTCTGTTTAAGATTCTGGACATTTTATTTTGAACTCTTTAATGTGTTTGCCTACTGTATAATTTTTTCTAATTTTTTTTTTTGGTTTTCTAAAATGCATTTGCCTGCGGGCGCCAACGCTCCCTTTCAATTTTTTTTTTAGAAATTTGACTCTAGTTGAATTTTTTGCACAGACTTGTTTATTGATTACCTGCAGGTTCAATCTGTGTTATAATTTTTAATGAGCTAATCATCGTCAGTTGTTTTTCTGTTTAAGATTCTGGACATTTTATTTTGAACTCATTGATATGTGTTCTGATTGTATAATTTTTTTAAATTTTTTTTTGGGTTTTCTAAAATGCAATTGCCTGCGGGCGCCAACACTCCCCTTCAATTTTTTTTTAGGACCTGCAGTTGCCCTATACATAATATACTCTCCGTAATGAACTTATTATTTCGAATATGTTTTTTCTGTTTAAGGTTCTGGACATTTTAGTTTGAACTCTTTAATGTGTGTTCCTACGGTAGGTATACATTTTTCTAAATTATTTTTTTTTGTTATCTAAAATGTGTTTACCTGATTTAGACTCAGCACACTAAGCACGGTTATGACGTTACTGTTCTTTATTTTTGCCATTTTGATCATTTTTCCTTTAAATCATAAATTATAATAATATAATAATATAGTTTTAGTATTTTTGAAAAAAAATGACAGACAAAATTTTGTTAACACGGCGCATTGTATAGGCAATTCAGCTACAACAGAGGTCATTGTTGTTAGTGAGGGTGTCATATACTTGCAACGACTTGACATCCGATAAACATTTCTTTATTAATGTGTAATATTATTAAACCCTATACGTGGTTTTGTGGGTGTGTGAAATTCTAGGAATCCGTTTTAGTTATAGGTTTTAAGCGGAGTTAATGCATAGGAGATCCCACGGAGTTGTGTCGTCGGTTTAAAATGGAAAAAATATTGCTCGAAACTTTTCAATTATTTGTATTGTTACCTACTATACTGGCAGTGGCGTATTACGGGGGGGATTTGGGTGTCGTATCCCCCCCCCCTTGACCATTTTTTTTTTTTTTTTTTTTTAATCGTCAAATAAATAATTAGGTACTGAAATAAAATAGTAGGTACATCATATATTATCGAACCAGCTAGTTGTATATTTGGAAGAAAACTTAATTATATCTACCGAAATAAATTGGTTAAATACATTGATGGGTATAATTTAAAAAAAAATTAAATATTTTGGGAACTTAAACATACGTATATTATATATATTATGTTTAATGTAGGCAATACATCGTAAAATACTCGAATTAATATATTATTTATCGGCTAATTAGGACATAATGTTATACTACATAAGTATACCGTATATACGTACCTATAATGTAATGGAGTAGTGGTTTCCCATTATGCTTGAACTTTGTTTACGGGTCCCGCAGACGAGTTTAAATTAAAATCAGTATGTTCGTTCATATAATATACGAAAATATTATTTTTTCTCTTGCGTGACGGCCGCGACGAAGAAATGTTTCCTTAACTCTTTGAGGGGCGAAAATTTCCTTTAGAAAAAAGACCCATGTGGGCAATATGTCTCTTTACCATAACATTTAGTACGTATATCAAAATATTGATAATGATAATAAATGATGAAAAACGCGAGAAATGATATCAGACCAGCGGCAGTGATATTGTTTGATGCATGTATAAGATGATAATAAGGTGATTGGTATGCTGACCATCATCAAAAAAATATTAAAAATAATTTTAAAAGTGGTTAAAATAGTAACCACCGCACCTGAACGGTAAAAAAAAAAGTGGTTAGCATACTAACCACGGCCCCTCAAAGAGTTAATCTATCATTTAAAATAAAACACAATTCGTGTGTATAATATAAGTGTGTAATATATCGTATTAAACAGGACTAGTTATTAATTTAATACCTGTAATAATATATTTAAATCACAATCCCTATTTTTGTTGTATAATAATATTATACTGAAGAAAGAAAATTGATCCAATAAGTGTAGCTATTACTTTTTATACGAGCAATTAAAGTTTAGATACAAATTAATTGAAAATACTGAGATTTTATTTTAGGGTTAAGAGTATGACTGTATATGAGAATATATTTTAAGAAAACATCCACTACTATAGGTTTTTTTTTTTTGCTTGGTTTTACGTATTCTGTTTTGGTTCAGACTGCCTCCAGAAAGTTTGAAGTTGTATTCTGTATCGTCTTATTGATGACGATCCAATTAACCGCTGTGATTATGTTTTGAAAAAATGTGTTTGAATGGCATCAAATTATTCCATTTGTGATAAAAATATTGGATACCCACATTGGTGAAGTATATGGGTAAATCCCTCAAAAAGCTGCAGGATTCGTTGAATATAGATCGTGTATAGCTATATTTTTGTTTATAAGCAGAAAGTGCTTTTGAAATTTAACAGCGGATATTATAATGAGTATCTTACGGCCTTTGCTTTGTTAGTGATTGATTAATTATTGCACCTTAGAAAAATTTAGGTATTCTTCTACGTGAAAGCCTTACCTCATCACGGCTCACCGACCTATTGCTAGTCTATATTTCTACAATAACATTTATAATTTATAAATTACTTCAAGAATCAATACAGATTTATCAACTCAACCATTATTGTATATTATTATAAAGAATATTAACTTTAACTACCTACAGTAAACATGGTATTATATTGGGTGCGACTGCCAATATTAATGTTATGTAGTTGGGGTGCGGTGTATACTGTTCTTGTAAGTTGTAGGAAGGCTCACGGAAGCCACGAGTACGAAGCAGGGCCGGCGTTAGCTAATATTTGTGAGGGGTCGTGGTTAACGAAAGTGACGACTGAAATTCATGCATAATTATAAAACACTAAAAAAAAATTTTTGCGACACTCAAAATGTCAAGTTTTTGTTTCGACAATTCCATACTATGTTGGAGCAAAAACTTAGTATAAAATCTTGATAAATGCATGTTTTTATACATATTTTTCAATATTCACTATTAATTATGATATTGTTCCAGAGTAAAAATTTGTCAAACCGTTTATAAATAAAACAATAAAACTAATAATGTTTTTGTATCATATGATAAAGAATAAACAAAATCCTAGAGACATTTTTCAATTATTTAAATCACTATTTACCAACAATATTGCCTTTTTAGTTTTTACTTAGAGTTTTTGATCGAAGCTGATTTTTTAGTATCTCTATCTATTTTGATTTTAAATGAGCATCATAAAACAATAACTATTTTTTATAACAAATAAGTATTATAATATATTACATTTTACAAAATATCATTTAACATTGTCAGAATGTGCATTCCAAATACAAAAATTATAAAAAAATTATATATATAATAATTATATATTACACCGAAATTCTTCTTTCTTTTAACGATGCCATATTTGTATCATATTTGTCATTTCAATATTATCTAAAATGTCTTTCTCAGAATCAAGTATAATCAAATCATTTAATCGGGAACTGGTCATAGAGTTCTTAAATGGTTTTTGATTAATTTTAGCTTGCTGAAACATCGTTCATTTGAAGCTGTGGTAACTGGTGATGTTAATGCCAAACGACAAAGTTCATTAGCCATAGGAATTAATTGGTTTATTTTAATTTTTTTTTTTTTTTTTGTATTTTTATATTTTATACATATTTTTGTTGTATTTGACAATGTGTTAATGTGCCGACTGAAATATTAGGTTAAATGAGTGAGGGGTCGTGACGACCCCTTAAACCCCCCCTTGCTCCGGCCCTGGTACGAAGCAGTAAACGATTTGAACAACGCGAACACGAGATTAATTCATACGAAGTTTCAACGGTCTATACATATATTATAATCGGCGATTTGAGTAAATTAGATGAAAGGGTATAAGGTATAACATGTTCTCGAATAGGTTCTAAATGGATGGAATGGTATATTATAGAACATTAGTATTTAGTGCGTAATGCGCATACATAATATAGGTAGTTGAGTTGTGCAAGAGATTTACACAAAGTTGTGTGCTGAAATTACATGTACAACAGCCTTCATATAATTTTCGATTCCAGTCATATTGAGTAGGTTTTGACATATTGACATATTATTTTAAATGCCTTAAAATTAGTCTGATCATGATTTTCGGTTGTGCGCACTTTACATCAAAATGCTATCACTATAAAGACTATGTGTGATGAAAATTATTTAGTCTTTATTAATGTTGATATTACTCGTTTACATCATATAATAAATAACAACACAAGAAATTCGACATACCCGAGCACCCTTACGATGCACTGCAGGGCACTGATGAAGATTCCATTACAAAAAACTTAATTATTTAAGAAAGATATTAAATTGTACAGTTTAGTAAAGTAATTTGAGTATGTATTAATACCAGCCAACTGTCAGTATATTTTCTAATTACAAATTTAGATCAATAATCTACATGACCTGCAGATGTCTTGGTTAGATATACTAACTAAATTTATTTTAGTCTACCCTTTGTAACCTAACCTTTGCATGTATACTAAAACTGTAAACTATGTTGTAACTATTTATCGTGACTATAACAAAACTTTCATTGGTACAAAACTGATATAAAAAAAAACATAACGATAATTACTATAACATGTTGCAAAAGCTGCAGTGTTTCTTTATCAGAACATTTTATAATTTTTTTTTTTCAAACGGTTTGAAAAAAATGAGTACCTTACATACTACCTACTTAATAGTATAAGTACCATATTATAATCTATGAATTACGAATTTATAAACAACATTTTACTTCAAAGATAAGAGAATAATTCTCAAACGTCTTATTAGTGAACCCAACAGTAGGTTATACTGTAGCTAGGTACTAGTTTTTATCATACCTTGTAATGTATACTTATTACTTCTTGAAAACATTATATAATTATAAATGACAATTTAATAGAATATTTTGTATTTTCGGACTTAGTCGTCCGAGTCTATTGTTATATTACCCTGCTAATTTAAATAAATATGTACACAGCCATAAATACACATAATATTATGATATTATTTATTCACAAATTGAGTTTACTGTAATTATAATTTTACTCATTACGACGAATAAGCTTTTTAAATATTGAAATAATTATTATTAAATTAGTATTTATATTATATTATCATGTAAATTATTATAATGTGTAAAACCACATATTATGTAATGTCTATACATTCAAACAGTGTACAGCGATACATAATTTAATACAATTAATATACAATACTTACCTAATATTATAGATGTACAAAATGGTATACAGATGCCGAATACGTACAAATATGCTAGATATTTAATATTTTATTACACATCACAACTCATACGATCAACTGCGAAAAAGTTTTACTTCCCCTGCACGAAGGTACTACAAACACACTCTATTTTTTTTTTATTTATTCTTTCAACAAAAATAATGGGCCCCACTGACTGGTTTTAAAAAAACATTACAAATATTGTAACTATGGGCAGCGTATAACTGTTTAGTTCTTATTAAATCAGTAAATATATTTTTACATCATTCTCTGATTGATTATAACACAGTGTAAAATTGTCTTATATATTGACCTTGTTCTATATCAGATTATCATTATGTCTTATATAACAGAAGTGAATAATTCGTCCGAAGCCCAAATACAGTCCGCTGTTGAAATAATGAAACAGGTGTTTGACGATCTCCGGCAAAATCGCCCTAAAAGGTTTCAAGACAATGATCTCACCAGTTTAAAACTACATCGACGATATAAATCGTTACCCAACATGCCAATTTCCGCTAGCGAAGACGTTCAGATCGATTTGCAGTCCTCAACAGCTTTGATGATGCAAGTTTTCAGTGATCTACGTGAAAATCGTCAGATAGCAGTCGACGTTAGTAGTGTCAAGATTTCAAAGGCTCAAAGATTATGTAAATCGATGCCCGATATGGCATTCCTAACAAATGCTGAATTTGATGCACCTGATGCTATGCCGTCCACGGAAATTACCGTTTCGCTGGATTCATTGTATGCGGAAACAACTAACAGTGCAGTAATGAAACCCGTCGCTGCAGAACTTATCGACATCGACACGATGTTGTCCGTCTCGACAACTTTCCCACTGGTTAAGCCGGTCGAATCCGACCCTCAACTGTTTAGTCCAATACAGAAAGTGGCACCACCGTCAATTGGGGATACAGAGTCGAAAAATGGTTTGACAAAACCTTTGGACCTGGAGACCGCCAGTTTACAGGAAATTGTATCACTTTGCGGCCATGGAGATGCTGCAGAAATGGAAACTACAGTAACAGCCGCCAGACCTAAACGTCGCTCACTATGGAGCCGAGTGAAGAGATTCGCTCGGCGAATGGTTTGCTGTGGTGCTAACAGCGACATACACCATTAGGTGTATAAATAGTTTTTTGAGGAGTGTTTGGGCACTGGTTTGAAAGTTTGTTTAGTTTGCCCCCTCACTTATCACGTTTATGGCGCCAGTGTAGTAAGTCACCGTGCACGATCATCCCGAGTTCGCTCCAAGAGTTTGTGTCCGGCTATATACATATATAAAACATATATAAATATTGCTATAAAACCGTAATCGTGTATACATTAACACTAATAAACGTTTATGCTTTGTAATTTATTTGGTTTTTATTTTATATCATTATTAAGTGTCAACACGCTGGTGTAAATTTAATTTATGTGACTGGTGGAAATCGTGTTTATATATTGTACTGGTATAATTTGGGTTTGTTGTAACTGGTGTATAAATCACACGAGGGACCTTGTATTGAATGCTTAGACTCTTTGACTGATAACCAAAACATTTTATCAACAAGAAACGCCAAAAAAACCAAAAAGACTGCTATTTTATGAGAAGAACGATGTTTAATAAAGATCTCCAAGGATATTTTGATATTTCCACATTTCTCAATAATTTTATATTTTTTTATTAAGTGTCCTATTTTAGATTATGGTCTGTAATATAGAATCCCCGTCAATATTGTTTAGTAGCGCTCATTAAGGTTGTATCGTTAATAATAATATAATGTACATTCTATAAGCAAATTATCTAATAAATATAATATTATGCTGTATGTACTGGCATCAAAATCTTCTATAAATTGTAATATAATATTAATATTACCAACAGATTCAATACGAGTAGGTATACACAGTGGCGTACACAGCTATTTTCAATGGGGCTTACATATAAAAAATTATATACATATATATTATATTATATATATTATACATTAATAAATCAAAACGATGTACCTATAGTAATTATTTTGTACATAATGAGTAATCAGCTCATTAGCAATGACTTAAGGTGAAATTAAAAATATTTTTACAATTCTCGATTATTATTTAAAAAATATATACCTATTAGATAATAAACAGGTAATTATTTAGTATAACTACAAAGCTACACGCGTACATACAATATGTAAATAATAATATATTATATACAATTCAATAAAAGATAGGTATAAAAAGAAATTTATTTTTATCATATTAATCATTTTTTTGTACCTAGGTCCTAGGTTGATAATATAATGTATTAAATATTTACCTGGTTCCTCCGAGTTAATTGTATCACAAATTAGTGAGTTAGAAAAATATTCGTTTATTCTTTTCATTTTTATTGTTTTATAAAATATTTAAACAGTAAGTACAATTTACTAAACGTCCAAAGAGTCAGGAATTTGATTGAAAACTGAGAAATAGATTTTATACTGAGATAGCTATTAAGGCATATTATATCGGATTACACGATTGTCGACCCTCATGTTTGTGTTTGAACAAATTTCCCAATAATTTCATTAATTTGTGACAAGTTATCAATAATATCTACAATATATTATAACAACAAACTGGGTTGCTTATAAGCAGTGGTCGGGAGTAGTGCGCTAATTGTAGCGACGCTACAGTAGCACGCTACTTTAGCTGTAGCGATTAACATAGCGTCGCTACAGTATATACAATGTAGAGAAATACTATAGCTCGCTAGAAATTTACGGTTAGCGTAGCGAAAATGTTCATTATTTTATCGCTACTTCTAACTTATTTCATGATAATTAAAATATCATGATGTATATTTATTTATTTAATTAAGATGACAAGATGAGTGTATTTTTGATTTTTTCGGGTTTAGCCCGGACCGGACTAAGATAAGACCGGATAGATTAGACCAGTGGTCTTCAACCGGTGGGTCACGACCCATTTTTGGGTCGCGTAAGCTTTAAAATTGGGTCTCGATAAGTCTTCTTTTTAAAATAAAAATAAAATTTTTAAAATTATAAAAGGTAAAAAAATAATTTTTTAATAATTACATTCGGAGAGCACCGATATTGCAAACGAAGCGATTTTGCTTACATATGTAAGGTATTTTTATAACAACAAAATCCATGAGGATATACTCTTCTCCTCAAAACTTGAAACTTCAACTACTGGAAAAAACATTTTTGACACGTTAGTGAACTTTTTTACTAACAATAACGTAGATTTAAAATTTTTACTTTTGACCCCCCAAAGTACCAAATAGATTCACTTTCCTATCAGAAAAGCTACTGATGAAGAAAATCCAAGCACTTTTACTGTCTTAAAACGTGATGACAGACACAAAAAAAATTTTAAAAAATTTAAAAAAAACATACATCATTGTAAAATCAATACATTCATCGTTTCACTCAGAATCTAAAATTAATAAACTTTAAGCCACCCCCCCCCCCAAAAATAGATAAAATTTAGCCACCACTTCTATGGTATTAAAAAAAATGTGTTGGAAAGGGGTGCCATAAATATTGTGCCCGGGGGCGAAAAAGCCCTAAATACGGCCCTGTATGTCAGCAACAATACGAGACGCAGTCCGGTTAGCGCATCCCACCCTTCTCAGTTCTTAGCCATAGTCGTACTTTGTCTCATTTCATTTGGCGAACCAGCTTATCAAAGGGGTGTGGAGTGGTCGACGAACCCGATGGTATCAAAAAGTTGCTGACATACCTATCTATTTTGTCATGCTCAAACCGTATTTTATAAATTTACCATCATGGTTACATAATATAGCACTGGTTACCAGTGGCTTGCCGAACTGACAAGCAGACCTGAGGCAAACAATTTGATCAGGGGCCCCACCACCAACAGTTTTTTCACTTTTTTTTTTTTTATTCAAAATAATAAATATTATTAAGTTTTTTTAGGTATAAGTTGCACATCTATACTAATTACCAACACACCCACCCACCTACCCGAATTTTCCCTGAAGCAATTTCCTCAAAAAATTACTATTCAGCACGCCTCTGCTGGTTACTGATCCCTTGTATACGGTCTTATCACGTATAAACGATAATAAATGCCGGTAAACTGTTTCTGAAAACATATTGTGGTTATTGGTTAATCGTTAATGTTAGTTTCCCATTATCAAATATGGAATAAATAGATGATATTATGATAATATGTAGTATAATTTATTTAAGTTTATTATTTGTTAATTATACATAATACAGAAGTATTTATTTAATATAATTTATATTTTTATATCAGATTGATGTGTTATAACTAGTAAATTACAAAATAAATATTTTTTTAAAACAATAATATGGTGTATCTTAATTTACTATAGTAAATGATTATATTAAACAGATAACATTTATTCATTTTAAAACAAAATAAATCAACAATTTCCATGTATTTAGAAAAATAATTCATAAATACACAGATACAAATGTATAATTTATGTACTTGGATTCAGAATTTAGAGCCAGACTAAAGTAGTTAAAGGTCTATTCACACATTCCTTTTTTTTTTAGTTATACATTTTTACAACGCCCCTATCATTTAAGGTTTTCATTTCATTAAAAATAAATAATTACAAATCAATCTAAGTATACTAAAAAAAAAAAATAGAATATGTAAGTTATTTTGATTACAAATAAAGTGACACAACAAATAACCTACATTAAACTGATATTACAATGTTTTGTGCATCAAGGAATTGAGTCCTGTATTGTCAATCTGATGTGGGGCTATAGGCCGAGAACCCGTTGTTCATAGTGTCTACCTGACTCTCCATTTATAAATATTAGGTATTCTGGGATTTTTGTATAATGTATAATTTGCATTTTATATCAAACTATCTTGTGTGTGAATAGACCAAATAATGGACATTAATTCAATACTAAATTATCAATTGCAATAAACACATTAGTTATCAATAATTTTACTAGAGTATAAACAAATTTCCGTAGTGCAAATTTTTGCAGGATTTGGGTAAGGTCATAACTAATAAAAAATATTAACACTTAACATGTCCACTACCCTAGATAAATTAATAAAAATTAAATGAACATTGAACATACTTTATATTATCTACTCTAGATTACAGCATATTTTTAGGGCTATGGATGTCTTAAAAAATTATTCACTTTTACACTTATTTTTGAAATTATGTTATTTTTTAATTACAATTTTATGATATAAAAATCTTTTAATATTGCATAAAAATGACACTAGGTATTATATAAAAAAAAAATTTCCAATTTACCAATTCAGTTTAATAAAAACTCCATAGCCCTAATTATGGAAATTAGTAAATAAATAACTTAACCTAATTATTTAAACATACAATTAACTGTTAATGTGACCATCAATAAATTTTATAAATGTAGAAGTAGTTGTTGGTTTTGATTCTGCACTGTTTTTTTTATCTGAATGCAACTAAAAAAAACATTAAATTATTTATAGAAATTATTTATTCTATAGAAAAAAATAATTATTTATTCATACTTATTAAGTTATCAGGTGAGTTGTACTATGCTGTAACTAACCAAAATAACATTTTGTATTTGTTCATCCAATCTTGTTATAGATATTTGAATTAAAAGTTAGTACTACTAATTGCAATTGAAATTTGAAAGAAAACAAAATTAATTATCTAAAAAATAAGCAAAAATTATGATAAACATCAAATTATTTATTTTATATAAAAATTCATACTTACATAATAAATTGCTTAGTTTGTATAAAGATTAAAATAAGTATAATATGTAAAAAAAATATGGATATTTTATTCTTTTGTTCCATATTAATTTATAGTCATCAGATAGGTACCAGTAGCAAGCAATGTAAATTTGCATTAATTGCTGGTCAAATTGACCTGTCTAGTCATATAGTTCACTGTATTTTTTGATTAATTATATAAACTATACTAATTACCACTGAAATAAAATTAAAATATTTTAACCCTGGTTATTATTTATTAAAAAACAATTCATACTTACATAATTGATTGTTTAGTTTGTTGAAAGATTATAATATAATATAGAAATATGTATGTATATTGTATTCCTTTATTCCATATTAATTTAGTCATCAGATAGGTACCAGTAGAAAGCAATATGAATTTGCATTAATTTCTGAGCAAATTTAATTGTCTAGTCATATAGTTCACTGTATTTTTTGATTAATTATATAAACTATACTAATTACCACTGAAATAAAATTAAAATATTTTAACCCTGGTTATTATTTATTAAAAAACAATTCATACTTACATAATTGATTGTTTAGTTTGTTGAAAGATTATAATATAATATAGAAATATGTATGTATATTGTATTCCTTTATTCCATATTAATTTAGTCATCAGATAGGTACCAGTAGAAAGCAATATGAATTTGCATTAATTTCTGAGCAAATTTAATTGTCTAGTCATATAGTTCACTGTATTTTTTGATGAATTATGTAAACTCTACTAATTGCCACTGAAATAAAATTAAAATATTTTAACCCTGGTTATTATTTGTCAATAATATGTATGTATAAATCATTTAATAAAAAAAAAAAATTCTAATATATTAATTTTAGATTGAACTTACCAATAAATTATACAAATAAAGTTGTCGGCTAAGTATGAAATCTGATTCCCATATACATAATAATATTTCTGATTGGATAGAAGTATATTTTTAATTAAATACAAATTTGTTAACCAAAATACAACATTAAAACACTATCAAAAAATATAATAGGTATGCATTGGAATAATTGGCTTACCTAAACTTTAAATTTATATTTTAAATAATACACATAATTAAGAATTTACTTAAAGGCGTTAAAGCGTATGTTGTGGTTTAACGTTCAAAGAATAATAATTAATTAAAAATTAATATTTAATATTTGATAATGGGAAACTCAATAACCACATGTTTTCAGAAACAGTTTACCGGCATTTATTATCGTTTATCTACAAATACGTGATAAGACCGTATACCAGGGATCAGTAACCAGTGCTATATTATGTAACCATTATGATAAATTTAAAATGTTTTTATCATGAACTACTACACAGGACTGGACACTACAGAGAAAATCACGGACACAAAGTTGTACAGGGTTCGTACACATGCGATGTAACTGCACTCTGCCTGTTAGTAGTACGAACTACGTTTTTTATAGGATAACACTAAAGAATAGTGATATTAGTGATAATAACTGATAATAAATTTACTTTTTAATTTTTGAAAAACAATTATTAATAACACAGTTCAAGATAATAATGATACTATTTATAGAATATTATCAGAAAATAATTACTGCTTAAAGAGTGAACAGTTTAAGCATGAACTACTAAGGCGGTATTTTATATAACAAAATATTTCTTATCTCACAGATGGCGCTGTGTCGCATGTGTACCGAATATGTACAACTTTGTGGACGACCCCCTACTCTCCTCCTGCCAATAGTGTCCAGTCCTGTGTAGTAGTTCATGGTTTTTATACTTTATAGCTGATAAAGCCTAGCTGATGCAGGCCGCGGATGGCTATAATAGTCGTTCACTCGTTTACTGACACTCGGTAGTCGGTATTCTGGTGGGAGTGATGATGGAACACTTTTTTTTTTCTTATAGTATTGTTTATCTATCTTGTTATTATTGATTATTACCGTTATGGGTATTGTTAAATTGAGATAAAATTTCGTTTTGACTTCTGGTTTTTACAGTTGGGTTGTTAAATTGCACAGTAGCAGTAAATTTAACGAATATTTCAGCATTAATAAGTCGTAAACGGCTTACTCAAATTAAATTCTGTAAACGTTAAAATTTTTTTTTTCAGTATGTTTATAGATTTTCGTTATCGAAAATAGGTATTGCCATTTGAAAATCGAAAGTTGATAGTGTTTTATCAAATAAGGGAGGAAGTTAAAATTTTCAAAATTGTAACACAGTGTAAGATAGTAAAACTTAGAAAGTTTAAAAAAAAAATTATTTTAAAATTACTAATACTTCCCGAGATATTAACTGGTTCACGATAAAAAAATCACCCTGTATTATATACCTTTATGCGATTAATTGTTTTTGGTGAAAATTAATTTAATCTTTGATACCAATTGAAAAATAAATTACTAATAGGAATATACATTTATGATAAAATGCACTAAGAAATAAAGGCTGACATTCTCCGCTCAGAACCGTTTTTAGAATTCAATAATGATTTATCTGTCATACAATATAATTCAAATTTAGTCATCAAGTACTAAACATTACT